>JBBPJJ010000468.1:0-18793 GCA_038088635.1 Veloboletus limbatus
TGAAACCATTGGCTAGGTGTTCATCTAGAAATGAGCAGAATGACTCCAGCTTGGAGGTGGAAAGGGAATAGGTGGTGTCAAGGAAAGGAGATGCGCCTTCCTCTAGGTTGATTTTTAGGCCATGTTCACGATGCAGAGTGAGTTTGGATGCTTTGGATTTACTAAGGGCATCTGTGAAATCATGATATTCCAGAGGGACACCAGAAAGATCGACCTGTTCAGAGTTGGCAGGCAGAGTAGAGGCAGAATGGAGTTGGCTCTTCCGGAGCCATAGGCTAAATTTCAGGGAATCTTCCAAGTGACAAGCTAGCCAAAAAGTGGGTGCACTAATTATCACAATGAGTAGGGCCTGGTGGTCAGAATGACATGGTAAATTGAGGGGTGTGGGATCATGTTAAAGTAACATTGGGTCAACTCTGACTACTCCGGTGACTACTCCGGGGTAGCATGATAAGTTGGAACTTCAGTTTCAGTGACTGTAGTGGAGCGCTGTGCCCTTGTCTGATTCTTGTCCTGGTATTTGCAGATGGGGTCAGGGTAGAATTTTGAAAAGACTTAATACTAACTAGTAGCAAAGTCGAGTAAGGGTTGGATGCAAGCGAGGAGCTCAGACAGAGGACAGAGAACAGAAGGGAGTTGAACTTGAGTCGATATTCAAGCTGAGGTACTCTAACAACTACCAACAGACTTTTATACATAAGTGCAGAGTGGAACAGAATGCAACAGAGTATGAAATGGAGGTCAGTTGAATGACAAATATCAAAGTAACCATAGAATCGAACAGCAGATAGGAATGATGATTGCAAATGATCATAGACAATGTCTCAGATCTGATAGATATGAAATAGATGTCAGAAGTCAGAAATAAAGATCAAATGTCAAAGTCAAAGGTCATATGAGATGCAAATTGGAGTCATAGTTGGGTCAAGGAGCAGTGTTGCATAGGGGTTTGGAGGATGGAATAACAGAGTTGGGATGTGGAGTTGGACTTAGGAGTTCAGGATATGACAGATCAGCTAGAGGGGGAGGTACTGGAGGCTGTGGAGGAGAGCTCGGGGGTATCAACATGGGAGACTCAGATGAGTGAAATGCAATGCTGCTCAAAACCCAGTCAGTCAATGGATTGCAGGGAATGAGGCAGTTATGTCCCAGAACAATGAGCAAGAACTGTTACGATTCGTTTATTCTTTTCTTCCTACATTTCTTACTTCATCTTTCTTTCTTCTTGATGACTTCTTCATGGTAAACCACGGTTTCACCTTTCATCTGTCATCAAGATTACACTTACTTTCCTTCACTCCGATTCTTTGGACTTCGATGGCTGACTCACTAACTGAGTCATACTTACTCAGCATCCTTTACTCTTCAACAGAGTTCTTTCCGTTTCCATCATATTCTACGATGTTCTTTCATCTACCCTTTTACTCTTTTTCCTTTTCATAGTCATGGTCCATGCTAGCCCATCCAACCATATATAAACCACACTAGCACGACCTGTATTCTTTAACTTTGAGCTCCGCAATTCTAGTCTTAGTCTTGCCTCTCAGTTTGACAACTTCGACCCCACCTCTCAGTCCCAGTAAAGGCCTCTCTATAACGAAGCCTTCCTCAAGGTCCTAGTCCTTGACCAAGTCCCAGTCACCTTGCGGATACGTGCGGGCTTACCCGGCCCACACGTAACAAAAGCTCAAAGTTTTCTTCTACACGGCCACTACCATCGTGAGCCGTATCCGTCTTCACCTTGTCATCTAGTACTCCCAGAACGTCGAGAACAACACCTCGACATCCACCCCCAGTTATCCCAGAATCGTCTGACGACGAAGAGCCCTCCGATTTCTCAGACCAGGACGAAGACAATGAAGAAACTTTGCTAGTAACCCCAGTACAACCCTCACCTCGATCCCCTGTACCTGCTCAACCTTCACCTCACTCCCCTGTCACCCTACTACCAATGACTAATCGACCCACTGAACTTCGGCTCAATGCTTCCCAGGAGTTTGACGGAAACTATTCCGAATACCCAGGATGGTACAACAACGTCGTATTCTACCTTAGCACCAATTCCGAGATTTACAACAACGATGCCAAGCAAATCGCTTTCGCTCTTTCCTACATGAACAAGGGATCAGCCAAGAGCTGGGCAGCTACATTTCGCGTTAGTTGTGTACAGAATGACGGCACTCTTGATATGGGTACCTGGGCTTCCTTCACCGCTAAACTCAACAAAGCCTTCAAGCACCATGATGTCGTCAACCAAGCGATCGGATGGCTTTCCACAAAGAAGATGATCCTGAACAAGGGCGTGTTTACCCCTTCCCTTAGCCTCTACACCACTGAGTTCCAAACCAACGCTGCACGCGCCGGGATTACTGATCACAATGTTTTGATCGGATATTACTCTGCCAGAATCCCGTCAAACCTAATGATACGCATTATGACTATGGATCCAGTGCCGGACTCAATTGACAAATGGTACGAAAAAGCCGCATCGTTCAATGCAGCCTGGGACAGAGTTAGGGAAATTAAAGCACGTACCTCTCTTACATCCACTCCAGTCTCATGGCCTTTTTCCTTTCCTCGCAAGGATCCAAACGCCATGGAGGTTGACGCAACCACAATCACTAGACCACCCAAGCTTACGCCTGAATCCCGTAAGGAATGCCAGGAACGAGGACTTTGTTTTAAATGCCGTCTTCCTGGTCACTCAGCCATCAAATGTAAAACTCGCTTCATCAATACCAAAGCTACCTGGAGAGAAAAGAAGCAAGAAGATGTCGATGTAGTGGTAAAAAGAACTGACGAAGAAGAGACGGGAGAAATCCCAGACTTGATGGAATGTGTTGATGAAAATGACGAAATCCTCGTCAACAAGGTCCAGTCTTTTTAACGGGAGAGTCTGTAACGACGTCAGCCTCTCCTTCTCATACTAAATACTCGCCTGTACAATCCACATCCAAGAAATCACTATTCATAACCACCACGTTATCGATTCCCGCGAGTACTACGAAAACTATCGTCACCACCGCCCTTATAGATTCAGGAGCACATATCAATTGCCTTGATTGGGGTTTCGCCCGAAAGAATCGGATCCCCTGCACCCGACTGCCAAGTCCGATCCCAGTCAAAAATGTCGATGGATCCCTGAACATCAAAGGGACGATACATTTCACCGCCGACCTTTATGTTACAATCGGACACACCACAACCAAAGTTCTTTTCCATGTCATGGGATGTGGCAACGATCGCATTATCCTAGGATTCCCATGGCTTCAACAAGAAAACCCCATTATCAATTGGAAGAAAAACCAACTACGATTTAGATCAGAAACCGATCGATCCGACCATCTCATCGCTGATAATCAAAACCATATTCGGAAAACTCAACAACACCCAGGATATTACAAAAACGAACCTCATCCAGTATGCCATGCTGCAATTACCCACACATTTGACAGAAGGTTGTATGACTACCTCGAAATAAATAATGAAGATTTCCTTCGACGAGAAGATTTTACCAAGAAAGCAGTAACGTCTTACTGCATTAACCGAGTCATCAAAGGCGACTCACAATATCTAACTCCACAATGTGTATCTCCTGCTATGGTAAAAGCGTATACTACATCCACAGACTTGGCAATACAAAATCTCGCCCTCAAACCAAAAATAACTCTTCTAGCTGAATACAGCGACTATCAATCAGTATTTTCGGAAGTCGCTGCAGGAACTTTACCACCAATTCGACCTTACGACCATGAGATCAACCTAAAAGAGTCTTGCACTCCCAAAATCGGTAAACTGTACCCATTATCCACTGATGAAACCAAGGCAGCCGATGACTTCATCGAGGAGCATCTTAAATCTGGTAAAATCCGCCCCTCGAATTCCCCACAAGCCTCACCATTCTTTTTCGTCAAAAAGAAAGATGGTAAACCTCGCCCCTGTCAAGATTATCGTTACATAAACGAACATACTGTCCGAGACGCTTACCCTCTACCACTCATTACAGATCTGATCGACAAACTAAAAGCAGCAAAACATTTTACCAAGTTTGATGTCCGATGGGGTTACAATAACGTTCGGATTAAAGACGGCGACCAATGGAAGGCAGCGTTTATCACGCATCGGGGGTTGTTCGAGCCAATGGTTATGTTTTTTGGCATGACTAACTCCCCTGCCACCTTCTAGCGCTTTATGAATGACTCATTCCGCGATATGATAGCGGAAGGATGGTTGGTAATTTACATGGATGACTTACTGATTTACTCCCCTGATAGCGAAACCCATGAATGCAATACCAAACATGTTCTTCAACGTATGCACGACTTGGGGCTACACCTCAAATTGGGGAAATGTGTCTTCAACACCTCGGAAGTCAAATATCTCAGCATGATCGTCAAACCGGGGCAGTTATGTAGCTATGGATCCCATCAAACTGGATGGTATTCATACCTGGAAATCTCCCACCACTCTCAAGGAAGTTCAATCTTTTCTCGGGTTTACGAACTTCTATCGTCGCTTCATCCATAATTATTCTACCTTAGCTCGACCGTTGATCGATCTAACTAAGAAAACCATCCCTTGGAACCGGACCCCAGACTGCCAAGCCGCTTTCGACTTGCTTAAAACAATATTCCTGACTAAGCCTGTTCTTCAACTCCCCGACGTCTCTAAACCATTTGCCATCGCTACCGATGCCTCCAAGTGGGCAACGGGAGGCATTCTTCTCCAATCCGATACCAATGGCGACTGGCATCCCTGTTCGTATCTCTCACAATCCTTTGCACCTGCCGAATGGAACTATGATATTCATGATCGTGAACTCCTTGCAATTCTTCGCGCCTTGCGCGCCTGGCGCCATTACTTGATTAGTTCTCCTAATCCGGTCCAGGTGTTCACCGACCATAAGAACCTCACTTACTTTCGTCAAGCTCAGTTACTCAACCGTCGCCAGGCTCGCTGGCTGTTGGATTTGCAGGATTTTGACCTGCACATCAGTCATGTTCCCGGTAAATTGCTCACTGGCCCTGATGCCCTCTCCCGCCGCCCAGATCATATTCCCACCGACGCTCCCTCCGATAATGCCGATGTTACCCTCCTTCCCAATTCCCTCTTCGTCCAGCTTATCGATGACACTCTGAATCGACAAATCCAGAATGCGTCCGCTTCCGATCCCCTCGTTCTCAACTGGCTGCACCCTCGGCCTATTCCTGGTTCTTCCGCCACCCGCCTTTCATCAGACTGGTCTTACGCCGATGGAAAACTCTCCTACCAAGGTCGTTTGTATATTCCTTGCAATGATCTCCTTCGTCGCTCCGTTGTGTCCGGGTGCCACAATCATGAAATGGCAGGACACCCAGGTTATCTCAAGACTCGCCAATTGGTCGCTGCACATTACTGGTGGCCCGGCTTGGCTCAGTATATCCGCCATTATGTTGAAGGCTATGCAGTCTGTCAGCAGAACAAATCTAACACTCACCCTACCCGTCCTCTGCTCATGCCAATCCCTTCCATTTGCACTCGTCCTTTCCAACAGGTTTTCTGCGATCTCATCACCGGTCTCCCATCCTCTGCTGGCTTTGACTTTCTTCTGGTCATGGTCGACCATGGCCTTACTAAGGGGGTAATTCTCTGCCCTGCTACCACCACTGTTACTGCCGAGGGCATTGCCTCATTGTTTTTTACTCACGTCTTTACTCGGTTTGGTCTCTACGAGAAAATTATTTCCGATCGAGGTCCTCAATTCGCCTCTTCCTTCGCTAAAGAATTGGGGAGACTTCTCGGTTATGAACTCGCTATCTCCACCGCCTATCACCCCCAGACCGATGGCAAAACAGAACGTGTGAACCAGGAGATAGAAACCTATTTACAGATCTTCTGTGGGAATGAACCAACGACTTGGGCCAACCACATCGCAATGGCAGAATTTGCGCATAATCACTGTCCTCATTTGGTTACAGGAAAGTCACCGTTCTTTCTCATGATGGGCTTCAAACCCCAAGCCTTACCCACAGTTCTTCCATCATCTAACCTTCCCGTGGTCAATCAACAGTTATCAACTCTCACGGCGGCACGAAACAAAGCCCGTGCAGCCCATGAACTAGCTCGACAGACCATGGCGGCGAGATCAGAACAATGATTCACCCCATTTAAATTAGGAGAAAAAGTATGGTTAGAAGCAAGAAACTTAAAACGCCTGGTAGTTAACCCCAAATTCACCGCAAAACGAGAAGGACCGTTCATCATTACAAAAATTCTCTCACCCATCACGTATCAACTACGCCTCCGAAAGACTTGGAAAATTCACTCGGTATTCCATGCCTCCCTTCTTTCTCCCTATCATGAGAACGATACTTACGGAACGAATTTCACACAACCACCACCGGACTTAATAGATGGCAAAGAAGAATACGAAATTGAGGAAATCCGACGCCATCGTGGTTCCACAGCACATCATTCCTTCCTAATCCGATGGAAAGGATACACAGCCGAAGAAGACTCATGGGTTCCCGAGCGGAACTTGAAACATTCCACAGTACTGTTAAACGACTATAAAAAACGTCACAAACTTTGACTATCCTCATCCTTTCTTTCTCTCCCATTTTATGTTCGATTTCGTTCCAAAAGAAAAACTCTCCCACTTCACCTTCCGCTTTCGCTACAAAGTCCCCAGTTCTCACTCATCCGAACACACTTACTTTTGTCGCTATGACTACTGTCCTTTTCACCACACTTTTTAATTTCTTTTCGTCTTCCCCTCCTTTTCATTCACTATGGGTATGACCTACGCTGTCCATTCTGTTTCCCCCATTCCTGAATTGGTCGACGATGCCTCCTCATCGCATTCCTTCGCCACCGCCCTGGAGCAGATCCATCTTCAACTTCACAACGACTTGGACGACCAAAACGACTCCGATTCTGTAACCACGGAAGCAGGGTGGGGAGAGAGTCCTGACGATGCCTGGCAGGTGGCAAGACCTACAATAGATACGCCTGACCCTTTTGCTACCCGACCTATTACTTCTCACCCACCGATTTTATCAGTTCTTCTCCCACCAGCATCTCACCGTCTCTGAACAGATTCACCAGATGACACATATGCCCAGGTGCTCCTCCATCGCATCACCGATTCCCACCTGGCTATCCCAGCCACCAGTCACCTCGACTATGGCTTCCCCCTTCTCGCGCTATATAAGGCTTTAATTAAGACTGAACGCATGGATCTCCTAGTACGAAACAACTCCACCAATCCTGACGCCCACATGACCCTTGTTGTGGGAGTCCTTCGACACATTCAGGACCACTTACGTGGCGTGCTCATCACCATAGGGTATCAGCTCCATTTCAGAGAGTTTCTGGCAGATGTCGAACGATATACCCGGGAACTTGCCCTCGCACAAGGAGTCCAACCTCCCCCTTATTCGTCTCTCTCGACCCCAAGTGCTTCCTCCTCTCCTCTCGACCCCGCCGTTGAAGTATCACTCACTCACACCAATGCGTGGCTCGCAGGGCTCGACGGACAGCTCATTTTACCTCCTAATCACCCCTGCTACCCTGAAGCATGTTTTGAGTGCCATCGCCTCAGCCATTGTCGTGCTCAGTGTCCCCAATACCAATGCCCATTATGCCTCGTATGGGCTCCGGGACATGCGCAGGTTTGCTGTCCTAGTCGACCTCAACCTCAACCTCTCCGTCGCCCGACTTCTTCCTCATCATCGGGTTCATCCCTCACTCAGCAGTCCCTTTCGGGCTCATTCCCGCGTCCTCAGCAGCGTTCTTCTGCCCCTCGTTGTCGTCGTACCGTCTCCCCCATTTCTCCACTTCCCAACACCGAGACACATGTGAACGACGTCTGGGATGACGTCGCCTATGCTAATATCACAGGCTCCCCCAGTGCTTATGCCCTGGATCTTTAGGCTGACCCTGTGGTACATGTGTCCTTCAAGACCTGGTTCTCATCAGAGACTCGAGACATAGTGGGGGGGTAATGTTACAATTTACCGGACTTATCTTTTGTTTCTTCAATTCCTTTTGTTTCCTTTCATCTTGATGACCTTTCTACGGTAACTCGCGGGTTCACCTTTCTTCCATCATCAAGATTACGACACGTTTCCTTCGTCCCGATTCTACGGACTTCCATACCTGACTCACTACTTGAGTCATACTTAGCCACATAGTTCTCCGCCCTTCAACAGGGTTCTTTCTGCTTCCATCGCATTCTGCGATGTTCTTTCATATGTCTTTCTTTGTCCTTTTCCTTTCATAGCTATGGTCCGTGCTAGCCTCTCTCAACATATATAAACCGTACTAGCACGAACTGTACTCTTTAACTTTGAGCTCCGCAATTCTAGTCTTAGTCTTGCCTCTCAGTTCAACGACTTCGGCCCCACTCCTCAATTCCGGTAAAGGCCTCTCTATAACGAAGCCTTCCTCAAGGTCCTAGTCCTTGACCAAGTCCCAGTCACCTTGCGGATACGTGCGAGCCTACCCAGCCCACACGTAACACTCGCTGCTATACTGCCATCTGATATGGCTAACCGACCCACTGAGCTATGACTCAATGCCCCTCAGGAGTTCGACGGAACTTATTCCGAATACCCAGGATGGTTCAACAATGTGGTGTTCTACCTCAGCACCAACTCAGAGATTTACAACACCGATGCCAAACAGATTGCATTCGCTCTCTCGTATATGAACAAAGGATCGGCCAAGAGCTGGGCATCCACCTTCCGTGTTAGCTGCATACAAAACGATGGCACCCTCAATATGGGTACCTGGGCTTCCTTCACAGCCAGGCTCAATAGGGGATTTAAACACCACAACGTCGTCAATCAAGCTATCGGGTGGTTTTCTACCAAGAAGATGACCATGAGTAAAGGCGTGTTCACCCCTTCTCTTAGTCTCTACACCACCAAGTTCCAAACCAATGCCACACGTGCCGGTATCACCAATGACAACATCTTGATCAGCTATTACTCCATGGGAATTCCCTCAAACCTGATGATGCGCATCATGACCATGGACCCAGTACCTGATTCTATTGATAAATGGTACGAGAAAGCAGCATCATTGAGTGCTGCCTGGGAAAGAGTTAGGGAGATTAAAGCACGTACCTCTAATACCTCCATTTCCACCTCATGTCCTTTCTCCTTCCCCTGCAAGGACCCAAATGCCATGGAAGTTGACGCAGCTGTGATCGCCAGACCACCCAAGCTCACACCTGAATCCTGCAAAGTATGTCAAGAACGAGGACTCTGTTTCAAGTGTCATCTCCCCGGTCACTTGGCCAATAAATGCAAAACCCACTTTGTCAACATCAAAGCCACTTGGGAGAAAAGAGGCGAGAAGATGTTGATGTAGTTGTGAAAAGGACTGATGAAGAAGAGATGGGAGAAATCCCAAACTTGATGGAATGTGATGACGAAGATGACGAAGTCCTCGTCAACAAGGTCCAGTTTTTTTAAAAGGAGAGTCTGCAATGATCCTGACACTAGGTACTCGCCTGTACAATCCAAATCCAAGAAATCATTATTCGTGACCGTTACACTATCAATCCCCACGAGTACCAAGAAAACCATTGTCACAACCGCCCTCATACACTTAGGAGCGCATATCGACTGCCTCGATTGGGGATTTGTTCGAAAAAATCGAATTGCCTGTACTAGATTGCCAACCAAAATTCCTGTCAAAAATGTCAACGGGTCCTTAAACGCCAAAGGAACAATTCACTTTACCGCAGATCTTTATGTTACCATTGGACACATCACTACCAAGGCTCTTTTCCACGTTATGGGATACGGAAATGACTGCATCATCCTAGGTTTCCATGGCTCCAACAGGAAAATCCTATCATTAATCAGAAAAGAAATCAGTTACATCTTCGGCGGGAAACCAATCAGTCACACAACCTCACCACCAAGATCAGGAAAAGCACTCAGAAAACCCAACAAGCCTCAGGATATTGCAAGATTGAACCTCATCTGGTACACCACGCCTCAATAACCCACGAATTCGACAAGCGACTTTATGATTACCTCGAAACTAGCAACGAGAACTTTCTCCAACCCAAGGACTTTACCAAGAAAGCGGTAATGTCCTATTGTATTAATCGTGTCATTGAAGGCGATAAACATTATCTAACTCCACAATGTGTATCACCAGCTATGGTAAAAACTTATACTACGTCAATAGATCTAGCCATACAAAACCTGACCAACAAGCTGAACGTGACTGTTCCAACGGAATATAGAGACTACCAATCAGTATTCTCCAAAGTATCGGCCCAAACTTTACTGCCAACCTGGCTATATGATCACGCAATTAACCTGAAAGATTCTTTTATTCCAAAGATTGGTAAACTTTATCCACTATCTACTGACAAAACCAAAGCAGCCAATGATTTTATTGACGAACATCTCAAATCCAGCAAAATCCGTCCTCCAAACTCTCTTCAAGCCTCACCATTCTTCTTCGTCAAAAAAAAGGATGGCAAACTCTGTCCCTGTCAAGACTATCGCTATCTAAACGACCAAACCATTCGTGACGCTTATCCCCTGCCTCTTATCACAGATTTGATCGACAAACTTAGACTAGCAAAACACTTTACCAAGTTTGACGTACGATGGGGGTATAACAATGTTCGTATCAAAGATGGCGATCAATGGAAAGCAGCGTTTATCACGCATAGAGGATTGTTTGAACCCATAGTTGTGTTCTTTGGCATGACTAACTCTCCTGCCACTTTTCAGTGTTTTATGAATGACTCGTTCTGTGATATGATTGCAGAAGGCTGGTTGGTCATTTACATGGACGACCTACTAATCTACTCCCCTGATGAAAACACCCATGAACAAAACACCAAAAGAGTCCTTCAACGCATGACCAAACTAGACCTACATCTAAAACTGGAAAAATGTGTCTTCAATACCTCCGAAGTCGAATATTTGGGAATGATTGTCAAGCCCAGTCAACTAGCAATGGACCCAATCAAGTTGGATGGTATTTCCACTTGGAAAACACCAACTAATCTTAAGGAAGTCTGCTCCTTCCTTGGATTCACTATTTTTATCGTTGTTTTATCCGTGATTACTCCACCATAGCTCATCTGCTGATAGATCTCACAAAGAAGACCGTCCCATGGGAGTGGACCCCAACCTGTCAATCCGCCTTTAACTTGCTCAAAGCGAAATTTACGTCCAAACCCATCCTCGAACTTCCTGATTCAACTAAACCCTTTGCCATTGCCACCGATGCTTCCAAATGGGCGACTGGTGGTATTCTTTTGCAATCTGATGCTAACGGAAACTGGCACCCCTGCTCTTATCTTTCACAATCTTTCTTGCCCACTAAACGCAATTATGACATCCACAATCGAGAACTTCTGGCAATCCTCCATGCCTTACGTGCCTGGCACCACTATCTAATCAGTTCCTCCTCACCGGTTCAGGTCTTTGCTGACCATAAAAATCTCACCTATTTTCGCCAAGCTCAGTTGTTGAATCGACGTCAGGCCCACTGGCTGTTGGATCTCCAGGACTTTGATCTTTGCATCGATCACATCCCTGGCAAATTGCATGTTGGTCTGGATGCTCTCTCTTGCTGCCCTGGTCACATTCCTGCCAATGCTCCTCCTGACAATGCTGACGTCACTATGCTCCACAACTCTTTGTTCATAAATCTCATAGATGCCATCCTCGATTAGCAAATTTGCAAAGCCTCTGTCTCTGACCCGGTCATCCTGGACTGGCTTAGCCCAATACATCCACCGCTACATTGCTGGTTGCGCGGTTTGTCAGCATCATAAGTCTAACACTCACCCCACCCATCCTCTGCTCATTTCCATTCCTTCTGCCTGCACACGTCCTTTCCAGCAGGTCTCCTGTGATCTTATCACTGGTCTCCCTTCCTCCACTGGCTTTGATGCCCTCCTGGTCATGGTCAACCACGGCCTTATGAAGGGGGTAATTCTCTGCCACACTACTGCCACTGTCACTGCCAAAGGCATCACCTCCCTGTTTTTTTACTCACCTCTTTACCAGATTCAGCCTCTATGAGAAGGTCATCTCCGATCGAGGTCCCTAATTCGCCTCTTCCTTCGCTAGGGAGTTGGTGAGACTTCTCAGTTACCAACTCGCTATCTTCACCACCTACCATTCTCAGACTGACGGAGAAACGGAACGTGTGAACCAAGAAATAGAAACTTATTTACGGATCTTCTGTGGGAATGAACCAACAACGTGGGCCAATCACATCGCGATGGCTGAATTTGTGCACAATCATTGTTCCCACTCGGTCACAAGAAAATCACCGTTCTTTCTCATGGTGGGCTTCAAACCCCAAGCTCTACCTTCTGTTCTTCCATCATCGGACCTCCAGGCAGTCAGTCAATATTGTCAATTCTCATGGCCACATGAAACGAAGCTCTCGCTGCACATAAACTTGCTCAGCAGACTATGGCAGCTAGATCAAGACAACGGTTTACCCCGTTCAAACTCGGTGAACAAGTATGATTGGAAGCAAGAAATTTGAAGTGCCTCGTAGCTAATCCCAAGTTTGCTGCAAAAGGAGAAGGACCATTCACTATTACTAAAGTCCTTTCGCCAATCACATACCAACTACATCTTCCCACAACATGGAAAATTCACCCCTTATTCCATGCCTCTCTTCTATCTCCATATCATGAAAACGACACTTATGCACAGAATTTCCCACAGCCACCACCAGATCTAATAGAAGGCGAAGAAGAATATGAAATTGAAGAAATCCAACGCCATAGGGGTTCCACAGCACACTGCTCCTTCCTGATCTGATGAAAAGGATACACAGCCAAAGAAGACTTGTGGGTTCCCGAGCAGAACTTAAAACATTCCGCAGCACTACTGGCTGACTATAAAAAACGTCATCTAGATTATGTACACCTTCTTCCATCTGTTTCTTCGGCCTTCCACAGACTCACCTGACTGAGTCTTACACAGCCTCCTTCATCTCTGCCCTTCAACAGGGATTCTTTCCATTTCCATCGTATTCCATAACATTCTTTATCTCTATTCTTTTTTGTCCTTTTTTCTTTCTCAGTCTTGGTCCATGCTCGCTTCTCACTGGTATATAAACCCCATAGCACAACCTGTATTCTCTAACTTTGAGCTCCACAATACTATGCTTAGTCTTGCCCAGCAAACTTGCCGACTTTGGTCCCCTAGTCCCTTAGTCCCAGCAAAGGTTCCTCCAAAGAGGCCTTCCCAAGTCCTAGTCCTAGCCCAAGTCCTAGTCACCTTGCAGATACATGCAAGCTTACCCGGCCCACACATAACACAGGTCAAATCGCTCAACAATCTTTTGTAGATATTCTTTTTGATCAATAAAGATTTTATGATCAGAGCGTTTGATGTTCATGTGCAGAAACTCTTTGGCTTTGCCAAGATCGCAACATTCCCATTTGTGCATGAAGTGCACTTTAACCTCATTAACGATCGCCTTCAAGGGACTGCAAGAAAACCTAAGAAAATGGCATCATCATCTACATAGATTGTGGCTACAACCATAAGGGAGCCTTTTCACTTATAGAGAAAGATGCCGGGATCAGATTTGATCCTTTCAAAGCCGAGTTCTTTCATGGACTCATTGAGGGCTTTCCACCAGGTGAGACCAGCCTGCTTGAATCCATAGAGTCTTTTTGAGGCACAATACTTTGGTCTCAGCACCGGGGATTTAAATCCCTCAGGTTGTTCCATGTACATCTCTTCGTCGAGTATGCCATATAAATAGGTGGCGTGAACATTGATGGCTTCCATGTGCCAGTTTTCAAGCACTGCAAGTGCAAGCATTAATCACACTGTTTTGTATCGCACGACAGGAGAAAAGATTTGGTTGAAGTCTAAGCCTTCGACCTCTGAGAAACTTTTCATGACAAGGCATGCACATTTTTTCTACCATCGGGTTTGACATCAAATACCCAACGATTTTTGATGACTTTACGATCTTTAGGATGATCAACCAGTTCAAAAACATGTCATTTGGTGAGGACCTCGAGTTGCTCGCAACAAGCAGTTTTCCACTCATGTTGCTGCGCAGGTGGCAGTTTGTGGATATCCTTGAAAGTCCAATCGTGTATAGGCTTAGAATGATCTGCAGAATCTAGCCTTATTGCCTTCACCCAGAGGTAAGAAATGAGTGCTCCTCCCCCTTCCCTGGTGATGTGCTCAATCCCCTCTTCGGAGAGATCAACAATTTCTGGGAGGAGAATGTCAGGAGGGTCATCAGTGGGGAATCCGCCAGGAACTTCAGATCGAGAGGGTGCACCAGCATGATCCAAGTCACACCAAGTACGCTCTGCATCATGTTCCTGATCAACAGGATGATGATCATCCCCATAGATGTTTCCTGGGTGGTGAGGTATACGCCATTCGCATGTCGAGTGGTAAGGAGCAGGAGGAACAGCAGGGGGTGCAGCAGGCAGAGGGCAGCATTCAGGGGCTTTGCCCTTTTTGGGTCATATAGGAGATGACAGCGATGCAACTGGCGAAGGAGTATGCGGTGGACGCGCATGGAGTGGTTCAGAAGAGTCTGGATGAGGATGAAAGTCATCAAGGTCATCTGGCATATCAGGGAGCGGAATCTCAACCTGTTGCTCAGGAACAGCCTGTGTCTGTGGACGTGAGGGTTCCATACATAATGGACACTGCTGCTCATTAAAGAGTGCTTGTGCTGACATGAAAATAATGTTGTGGGGACGGCGCATCAATAGATCATTCCGTTCATTACCAGGTGCAACACCTAGATACACCATTGGTTCCAATTTAGGGACCAGCTTATTGGTGCGAACGTCTGAAGGGACATGTGCATTGTTGAGGATCTCAAATGGGGTGTGCCAGTTATGTCTATGCAATGGTGTCCTATTGTATACATGGACAGTGTGGCTCCAACTGAATTCCCACCAAGATTCAGGTTTGCAACAATCAAGGTGCATCAATTCCAACATGTTCATAATGGTGCATATAATGTGCTCTGTGCGACCATTTTGTTGGGGACATGAGGGGCACTCTGGAATATGCGTATCTCCTGAGAGGCAAGCAGCTCATCAAAGGCTTTTGATTTGTACTCTCCCCCTGCATCAGACATCCATCCTTTGATGGTAGCATCAAATTGGATAGATACCATCACTAAAAAGCATTTGGTTGCTTGTAGAGCATTGTCCTTGGTGCGCAATAATGTGCTCCACCCATATGACATGTAATTGTCAAAGAATGTAATGATGTACTTATATTTATGATATGATGCAATAGGGAAGGATTTAATGTCTGAATGAATAAGCTCAAAGGGCGCTTTGGCTCTCCTGAGATCAAGGTGGAAAGTGCGAGCAGGGGTTTTACCCTCCACACAACCTTTGCAGGTCTTGTCATCCTTCAGTATCTCAAGTGAAGAAGGGAAGTTGCATGAATGTTTCACAGCATGTTTCATCACATCCTTGGAAGAATGTCCCATACGCTTATGCATGGTCTCAAAATCAGGAGTTGCTATTGAATGGTGACAACCAGATATGTTCTCAAGGGTATAGATATTATGGCCCATGCGGCCTGGCTTGAAGGACGTGAGTATGGTGTCATCACCAAAAAGCATGTCTATGCTCTCTGCATTTCCTCTAACCTTGGCGCTAGCATTTAGCATTTGGCCCATAGATACCAATTGAACTCCTGAGTTGGGGATATGTCCCACATCGAATAGGATTAGGTTGCGCAATTTATTTTCTGCATCTTTCCACTGCAATTTGCAGTTGCCTTTCCCTAGGACGTATATGTGACCACCTCAGTGGTGAGGACAGGAATCTTATCTTTTCCAAGCAATGTGTAATCGCTAAAGTCAGACTGATCTGGAGTAAAGTGCATTAAAGCACCCGAATTGAGGATCCAAAGTTTGCGCTCACAGTGATCACACTTAGTATCAGAGCCATGCATGCACACAATGTTCATTTCATTTGGTACACTATATACATCCTCTACTCTACTCAACGCTGTATAAGAAGTGGAGGGTGAGGAGTGCACGGTAGTGATCATCAGATTAGTGATGAACCTTGCTTCCATGAAGTCATTGACTTCGGAGGCGTAGATGTCAATGATGTCATCTGCATCCCAGGTTTTGCCAATATGGCTGATCCAGTGCCTAGAGCACTTGGAGGGATGTTCCAGCTCATCAAGGTCTTTCTCAGTGAATACGCAGTTGTACTGCACCAGGGAGAGAGGAGGAGAGGGGGCAGAGGGCACAATGTAGGAAGTGCGATGATTGGTGTTGCAGCAGCAGAAGTGGACGGGATGGGAGATGATGTAGGTGGGGGTGACGAGAAGTCAAGACCAGATTGTCTTGCAGTACCGGTGGATGTTTAGCTGATGAGCAAACACGAATACCTCCTTTGTCTGTGAAAACACAAGAGGTCTACCTTGGCCTTGGTATTGCTGTGTGCTTTTATGAGCACTTACACGCGGATCAACGACGGCGGGAGTAAGGACAGCAGGGATGAGAGGCACAATGACAATGGCAATGGAGGCGAAGTAATCACTGCTTTGTTCGGAGGAGTCCTCGATGAACTGTAGTGCATTTCACTTTTCATGCTGTTGTTTGCCTCCTCACTTGCCATGCTTTGTCTTTTTCTTCTCAGAGTCGGCACTCTTCCCCTGCTGCCACTTCTGAGATGGTGCTGCCGGGGGGTGCTGCTGTTGACCCTGGAAAGACAGGTTTCCAGGCTTCCACTTGATGGCAGAGATCTTTTGCGCCTGCTCTGGCACCTTACCTTTTCCTCCCAGATTCTTCAAATTCCATGCTAATGTCACGGAGGTGACAATCTCCTGGACCGTCGGAGGAATGAAGGTTCCCTTGCCATCACGCTTTTGTGCAAGAAGTTGCACAATTATGTCCATGAATGGAAGAAGCTTGGAAAGGAGTATCATGGCCTGAATATTGTCAGGGATGGGATACTTATTAGTATCAAAGGATGTGAAGAGAGTTTGAAATTTGGCAAACGCCGAGTTTCTCCAATATATTTCTGGAGGAGGGCCAGGGAGAGTGAGAATCTGATTGCTCCGAGGATCTTGTTGTTGGCTTCTGTCCACTTCACATAGAAGCTGATAATTTTGGCGTCAGCTCCAGTGGTGATATGTTACGGTTGACCCAGGTAGGGGCAAACATAGCCTTGCAAGAATAAAGGTCATGGACAAGGAGTGAGAACTCGCCTAAGTGTTATACATGAAGGTCGACGTTGAACTGCCTTGGGAAATCAGCAGGAGCTTAGCGAGAGGCATCCTCTTTGACAGTAGGACCAAGATGAGGAGAGTAAGTCTGCTGAGAGCAGATGGATTGCACAGAGAGTACAAGATAGTTTGCAAGGAGGTCTAAGCTAAGGAATATGGAAGGGAAGCGAGGGTTTATATACCCGAGCTATGGAATATTATGGAACCTTGCGGAATGTCCAAAAAGAAAATATGAACTAATAGCAAAAGAGACGTGGTTGGTAATCACTATGGAATGTGAAGGAACATCATAGAATGATGAGTAATACACCGTGTCATATGACACTAAATAAATGGGAACAATGAAGCAACAGGGAACAGTGTAAAGGAAAAGGGGAAATTGTAACATGATGCTGGGGCAAATGATGGCCTTGACCCGTGATCCGCCAGTCGCCCAGATGGCGCTCTCTATCCTTGGCCACCAAGTGCTATAGTTAGCACCAGTAAAGACTGGGATGTTGTAGGTGGTAGAAGACAAAGACATCTAGGGTTAGGACAATTAGTACGATGAAATGTCAAAGGTTCCAGACAGAACGATGACAAGGGTTCGCCATAGGTGCACCCTGGTTGCAGCATGTCACACACAGCCATCATCTTCATGCCACATCATAAATGATGCTGGCATGTTGACCTCATCACCAAGCTCATTGTGCATCGTGTGGAACAACGCAGCAAGGGCTCCAGGCGAGTCACTTAGCAGCTCCAGGTGCAGTGATTGCTCGCGCTCCCTTCACGCTTAGCGGGGCTCATAACCTGTTTGACAACACAGAACATGGAGGCGATTTGGTTACTCACATTGTTGGTGCTGTTGAGCTAAAATGGTGTTGAGGTAGACCATGGTTGTTGTTGAAGAACAAGATGTTATTAAAACTCAGAGGTTGAGTTCAAATCTTATATAGTGACATGTGATGTATGATTATATAAGCTACTCTAAGTAAATACAAAGAGGGAAAATAGAAATAGGAGCAAAGGCAGCTATATAATAGCACGTTCAACAGGGTATGACTATGAAGTAGGTATTGTAATGGCAGTCCCCCTTTTGCAGGGGATGGGAAGAGCAATACAGGTAATCTTACATACCTTGTAGTCAATGGTTGAAGTTGAGGTGTAAGAGTGATTCGAAATCAGCTAACCATATTCATACTCCGAAACGACTTATATACACTACAAGTCTGAGTATGACTAAGCATATTACTAAGCTAAATAGGGGCACTACCGTTTCTTTCAACAACAGGAAGGACAAAGAGACAAGACACGAGCCCGTCTCCTTCTCACACATAGACTTGTATCTTCGCTCGCCTCGTGTCTCGGCTGAGCGTAGATTCCCAACTACCATACGAAACAGTAAGTACACCGAGATTATATAATCTCGGTGGCTGTACGACCGCACAATGCTTGCTAAGTAGCGCATACCGAATATGCAACAACAACCCGTATCCACCATACCCGTAGCCCAAAGCCCGCGGGTACACCCGTATCCGATAACATGAAGAAATTGCATTGTATCTCCGTGGTGGATT
>JBBPJJ010000469.1:0-18791 GCA_038088635.1 Veloboletus limbatus
TGAAAGGGTTAGTGATAGACTGGTACAAGGAACCCTCAAGTTTGGAGGAGGTTCTTTGATGATGTGGGGCTGTATGACTTGGGAGGGAGCTGGCTTTGCCATCAAGATTGATGGTAGGATGGATGGGAATCTCTACCTTCAAATTCTGAAGGATGAGCTCTGCCAAACCTTCGAGTATTATGGCTTCAATCCTTCTGATACCATTTTTCAGCAAGACAATGATCCCAAGCATACTTGCAAAAAGGTCAAGGAGTGCTGGAGGAGCAGGAGGTTGAGACTATGGGTTGGCCTGCACAGTCTCCTGGCATCAATCCTATTGAACATCTTTGGGGATGGCTCAAGAGAAGGCTTTCAGAGTATGAAAACCCTCCTAATGGGATTCATGAGTTATGGGACAGAGTTCAAGTGGATTGGGAGAAGATACCCATTGAGGAGTGTAGAAAATTGATTGAGAGAATGCCTAGAAGGATTCAAGCAGTGCTTAGAGCCAAAGGAGGCTATACCAAGTACTAAATACCCTACCAATTGAAAAGCTCAAAAACCCTTTCCATGACATTGTTTTTTTAGAATGATCATATCTCCGCACCATGTGAACCAAATCACATGACACAGGAAACAATTCCATGGCCGAGAGTAAGTACTACTTATGACTCCACCAAACCTAAGCGAAATTCCCACAGCGTTTGGCAGTGCGCAAAGCGCACTGCCAACTAGGTTAGTATGGAAAGGGTTTTGGAGGTCACTGTAGAAGACAGCGGCATACTGCTTCTTGGTATAGCTAGGGACCTCATACGATTTGAGATCACAGTGAATCAATTCAAAGAAAGCAGTGGCCCACATCTCGCTATAAGGGCAAGGTCAGTTTGGCTGTTTACCAAGCTGACAGCCTTGACAAAGGTCAGGCTGATCTGAGATACAGTAGAAACACCCAGAAAGTCAGCAGTATGCTTCTTGGCAGCATGAAGTACCTCTTTTGAGGCATGATCCAAGCACTGATGTAACAACTAATAGTCCACTGCTACTAGGGAGAGATTATTTGCAGGTGTGGTAATCAGTAGGGCAGAGGTCCAATACATTGTGTCATCTCCATGTTTATGGAAAGAGAGGAAAGTCTGATATGTACAGACATCATGAAAGTGTAACACATTTAGATCCTGTCAAATGTGTATGCATGTATTTTGAAATATGGTACCCATAGATATCAATTTCAAGGTACATGCTAGCATGTATATATGTAACTGGTGACAACCATACAGGTTTGCCATTGAAGCAGACAATGACAGTGCCAGTTCCAGAAATAGAGAAATTACCATTGGCCATCTGAGATATCTTAGGCACAGCGAACTCTGTATATTCTATGAAGCTGCTTCTGTCATTTGTGATGTGGGAGGAAGCTCCTGAATCATGCAGCCACACATGGAGTGGCATCTCATGAGTATGGGCTTTCCCTTTCCCTTTCTTGTCCTTAGTACACTTATTACACAGAGTGAAGAGTTCCAAGTCATTATGATTTGGATATGTAACTACAGGGAGTGTAGCTACAAATGATGACAAGACAGTTCTACATACATATAGTTCTATGAAATACTTGCTCATCAGCTCTGGTGTAAAAGGAACAGAGGAAATGGGTACTAACTAGGACATTGGATTGTCAAAATTGAAGTCAAAAGTGTCTTCCTCCATCTCGGCATCATGACCCCCAGTGGAATTGAAGAAGAATGACTTCAAGTAGTCATCCTGCTCGTCACCTCCCAGACTGACCAAGTTGGAGTTGAGGGTGCTGACCTGAGTGGTCTTGGCCAGCAGGATGCACACATGTTCCTCAAGCCAGTCAGAAAGGGTGTGTAAGGGCATGATCTCAGGCACGTCCTAAGTGAACAGTCCGTCCATGTGAAATACTGAAGGGTGATGGGCATGCCCTGTTACGATTTCCCCTATTCTTACTCCTTTTATGGGAACCCCTAACTTCGGTCTACAACGTCGCCCTCGGCATACTCCTTTGGATCCTCCTCGCGCTCCTTGTGCTGTACCCGCTGAGTACAGCCTTCCTCCGCTCATTCCGACTCGTTCCTTAAGCACGCCTCATGTTCATCACATGCTCACCTCAAGGCTTCCTTTTAGCATCGCCTTGCTGCAGCTTCCGTTCCAGCATCGCCTTGCTGCAGCTTCCGTTCCAGCATCGCCTTGCTGTGGCTTCCTTTCACAGCCTCACACCACGAGTTCCCTTTGTGCTCACCCAAGTCATCCTTATTCCCGCTCCGGACCTTATCCTTGGTCCTTCCCTTATCCTCGTGTCCGGACCATACCCGTGGTCCTTCCCTGTGCCCTCGGACCTCATGGTCATCCCTAGATCCCCGTCTCTAGATCTCCACCTAATGCACACCCCGTTCCCTCCTCGTGCATTCTCTCGGCCTAACCCGAGTCCTCCTATACCGTCCTCGCCTTCCCAGCTCCCATTGACTCACTCAACATGAGTCATCACCCCTGTCTCTGACTCACTATTGAGTCCGCCTCCTTTTCCCTTCACTTCTTTGATCTTCTCTTCCTTTCATAGAATACCCTTAGCCCTATGCTCCCACGCGCATAGCCTTGACTTCTCTTCTTGCACAGCCTACTTCCTGTCCTTTCCTTCTTTAGTCTCTTCTCTCCGATTCCTTCATATTCTATGACCTTCCTTCGCACAGCCCATGACTGGTGCTGTCCTCATTCCACACAGCCCTTGACTGGTGCTGTTCTCTCTTCCCTTTCTTGACATGGTCTGTGCCCCTTACCCTACGCTATATAAACCCTAGTAGCACGTACCATGTTGCCTATTCTTGATCTCCCTGGACCTTCCCCTGGGCTTCTCCCCTGTACCCTAGTCCTAGATCCATCCCTTGCAATCCTAAGCTTCCTTTGCTGATTCCGCGCTCGACCCGGTATACAACTCCTTTGGCTGGCACTCTACGTGTGCAGCCTACGTCTCAGCGTACACCATCGACGGCATCGGCCAAGGACTCCCTTGTCCTAGACCTCACTAGGGCTATGTGCGAGCTTACCCAAGCCCACACATAACATGCCCACTCAGTCCTGCAGCTGCATTGTTGCATCATCAGGTGACAATGGGGTTGAGGTGTTTGATTGTCGCCTGCATTGCAAGGATACCAAGGCGGTCGGCAAGCACAATGGCACACTGAGTATCTGGAAATGCTGGCAGCCCATAATGGGTTGTGCTGGGTGTGTGAGATGAGGTGTGGGGGTCATATGGTGGTGGAGCGAGAGGGACAGCAGAGTATGGGAGTGCATTGGACAGCGATGAGAGTATGGAGGTGGGTAGCAGCAGCTTTTTCAGCCACCTGGTGGGCTCGCCATTCATGGTAGTTTTGTGTTGTGCCTAGTGTTGCTGCAGTTTGGTTTTTCACTTTTGTAGTTCTCCACATGGTTTTTGCTTATAGCATAATGAGATTTTATTATATTACGATACTCTCAGTAAGTGAATTATAGCTAATAATGATGTTTATTGGCTGAAATAGAAATTACAAAGATCTATTTGACCATTCTTGAGATATATGCTTAACCTTCACAATGGTTCCTGTTACGTGTGGGCTTGGGTAAGCTCGTACGTAGCCCTGGTAGAGTCAAGGACAAGAGATCCTTGGCCGATGCCGTCGATGGTGTACGTGAAGACGTAGGCTGCACACGTATAGTGCCAACCAAGGGGATCGTATACCGGGTCGAGCGCGGGATCAGCAAAGGAAGCTTAGGATTGCAGAGGATACAAGGACTAGGGGTAGATCTAGGGTCTAAGGTCTAGGATCCAGGAGAAGTCCAGGGACTAGGAGTAAACCTAGGGAGATCAAGAATAGAGAACATGGTACGTGCTACTAGGGTTTATATAGTGTGGGGTAAGGGGCATGGACCATGTCAAGAAAGGGAAAAAGAGAACAGCACCAGTCAAGGGCTGTGTGGAATGAGCACAGCACCGGTCACGGGCTGTGCAAAGGAAGGTCATAGAATACGAAGGAAACGGAGAGAAGAGACTAAAGAAGGAAAGCACAGGAAGTAGGCTGTGCGAGAAGAGAAGATCAAAGAAGTAACGAGAAAGGAAGGCGGACTCAAAAGTGAGTCAGAGACAGGGGCAATGACTCATGTTGAGTGAGTCAATGGGAGCCATGAAGGCAAGGACGGTATAGGAGGACTCGGGTTAGGCTGAGGGAATGCACAAGGAGGGGGTGAGGTGTGCATGAGGCGGAGATCTGGAGATGGGGATCTAAGGATGACCATAAGGTCTGAGGAAACTAGGAAGGACCACAGATATGGTCTGGGTATGAGGACAAGGGAAGGACCGAGGATAAGGTCCAGAGCAGGAATAAGGATGACTCAGGTAAGCACGAGGGGAACTCGTGGTGTGAGGCTATGAAAGGAAGCCGCAGCAAGGCGATGCTAAGGGAAGCCTCGAGGTGAGTACGTGATGATCACGAGGCGTGCTTAAGGAATGAGTCAGAATGAGCGTAGGAAGGCTGTACTCAGCGGGTACAGCACGAGGAGCGTGAGGAGGATCCAAAGGAGTATGCCGAGGGCGACGTTGTAGACTGAAGTTAGGGGTTCCCATAAAAGGAGTAAGAATAGGGGAAATCGTAACAGTTCCATTGAAACTGCAAGTCAGTCTAAATGAAATAACTAATTATTGACAGATTCAATCTGAAAAGGTTTAATAGGAACTGATAGCTATTATCAAAAACCATAGTATGACATTTCTTCTTAAAGGGTTTATGATAAAACAAAGGAGAAAAACATGAGCAGTTTGGAACTGTGACAATACTAGACTTGTGCCAGTCAACCGTTTGCCTTTCCGATGCTCCTTATATGAGGGCTCGGAGCTAGAGGGTCCTGCTGACTGCTGCTGCTATTGTTGCAAAAAGGTTGGGTTGGCCTCCTTCTGCTTGATGGAGCCAACTTTGTGCATGTGCTGCATGGGATCCTGTGACCAGGTGGGCATCTTATGCCTGCAATCATACTATTCCCAGGCCATGACTGTCATACACTCGATGCATTTGACAGTAGGGATGACAGAGGTGAAAGTAGAGTCCTGCAGACAGTTCCCGTATTTAATAGCTGAGTGGCAAAATCAGCATAAGCAGAAAGTTTCACTAGTAATATCATCACTTGAATGTGGTGAGAGATAGGGTACTTGAGTTGCTCAAGGAGGGTGAAGTGCAGGTTAGCCTTCAAGAATATCTGCACAGGATGATTGTTTTCTGAACAGACAAGAGCCATCAGAGATTTGAACTCCATGTAGGTGGAGGCTAGGGAAGGGGTGTTGTATGCTTCATCTAGCATGTCCCATGGGAGTGCAGCCATGGTTATGTAGTTGATAAAGTGGGAGGTAATGTGCTGGTCTATCTTGAGGCGAATTGCCCCAAGTGCTTTGTTGTCATTTTCATCCCAGTCAAGTTGCTTATTGTCAAAAACCTCCTGTTCAGTAGGAGTGAGAGTGGCAGGGATGTGCTGGTTTTCTGCATTGAGTGTTACATTTTCTTTTTTACTTCGGTGACTTCTTCACAGTAACCTACGGGTTCACCTTTTACTCGTCATCAAGATTGCATACATTCCCTTTTCTCTGTTCCTTCCGCCTTCTGCCAATGACTCACCTGACTGAGTCATACATAGCCTCATTAATCTCCGCCCTTCAACAGGGTTCTCTCCGTTTCCATCGCATTCCATACTATTCTTTATCTCTATCCTTTCTCGTCTTCTTTCCTTTATAGTCTTGGTCTGTGCTTGCTTCTCAAAGATATATAAACCCCATTAGCACGACCTGTATTCTCTAGCTTTGAGCTCTGCAATTCCACCCTTAGTCTTGCTCCTTGTTTCGTCGCCTTTCTGACTCCTCGTCACAATTGTCTCAGTTAGCAAAGGGGCATTCTTGACCCCTTTTCTTGTCGCCGTCCCGAAGTCTCTACACGAAGACTTCAGTCCAGTCCAACACCTAGGATCTCCTGCGCTATGCACAAACCCACCAGGTCCACGTGTAACAAAAGCTCAAAGCTACCTTCTACACGGCCACTGTTATCGTGAGCCGTATCCATCTTCACCCTGTCCTCTAGTACTCCCAGAACATCAAGGAGCACCCCTCGACAGCCACTCCCAGTTATCCCAGATTCGTCCGACGATGACAAAGAAACCTCTTCAGAGATCTCTGACGAAGATGAAGATGACGAAGAAACTTCGCCTGTGACCCCCATCCAACCTCCACCCCTTAACCAACCCCTCGCTGCTATACAACTGCCCATTATGTCTAACCAACCCACCAAACTCCGACTCAACGCCTCTCAGGAGTTTGATGGAGCTTATTCCGAATACCCAGAATGGTTCAACAACGTTGTGTTCTACCTCAGCACTGATGCAAAGATTTATAATACTGATGCTAAGCAGATTGCATTTGCTCTCTCATACATGAACAAAGGATCCACCAAGAGCTGGGCTTCTACCTTCTGTGTCAGCTGTGTACAGAATGACGGCATCCTCAACATGGAAACCTGGGCCTCTTTCACAGCCAAACTGAGTAAAGCATTCAAACACCACGACATCGTCAATCAGGCTATCAGATGGCTCTCTACCAAGAAGATGACCATGAGCAAAGGCATGTTCACCCCTTCTCTTAGCCTCTATACTACTGAGTTCCAAACCAATGCCACATATGCCCATATCACCGACGACAACGTCTTGATTGGCTACTACACGGCGGGAATTCCTTCAAGCCTGATGATGCGCATCATGACCATGGACCCCATACCCGATTCTATTGACAAATGGTATGAGAAAGCGGCATCGTTCAGTGCTGCCTGGGAAAGAGTTAAGAAGATCAAAGTACCTCTAACACCTCCACTTCCACCTCATGTCCCTTCTCCTTCCCTCGCAAAGATTCAAACACCATGGAAGTCGACGCAACTGCGATCATCAGACCACCCAAGCTCACACCTGAAACCCACAAAGAATGTCAAGAACAAGGACTTTGCTTCAAGTGCCGTCTTTCTAGTCACTCCACTAACAAATGCAAGACCTGCTTTGTCAACATCAAAGCCACTTGGGAGGAAAAGAGGCAAGAAGATGTTGATATAGTTGTGAAAAGAACTGACGAAGAAGAGACGGGAGAAATCCCAGACTTGATGGAATGTGACAATGATGACGATGAAGTCCTCGTCAACAAGGTCCAGTCTTTTTAAAAGGAGAGTCTGTAATGACATCAGTCTCTCCTCCTCACACTAGGTACTCGCCTGTACAATCCAAATCCAAGAAATCACTATTTGTTACCGTCATACTATCAATCCTTGCGAGTACCAAAAAAACCGTTGCCACTACTGCCCTCGTAGACTCAGGAGCGCATATCAATTGCCTCGATTGGGGGTTTGTTCGAAAGAATCGAATCCCCTGTACCAGATTACCAACCCCGATTTCCGTCAAAAATGTTGATGGTTCCTTGAATGCCAAAGGAACAATTTATTTTATTGCCGATCTTTATGTTACTATTGGACAAGTTATCACAAAGGTTCTTTTCCACATTATGGGATGAGGAAATGACCGCATCATCCTAGGGTTTCCCTGGCTCCAACAGAAAAACCCTGTCATTGATTGGAAAAGAAATCAATTACATCTCTGACAAGAAACTGATCAATCAAACAACCTCGCCACTGAGATCAAGAAAGACACTCAGAAAACCCAATGAGCCCCTGGATATTACAAAACCGAACCTCACCTGGTACGCCACAGCTCGATAACCCACGAATTCGACAAGCGACTTTATGACTACCTCGAAACTAACAATAAGGACTTTCTCTGACCCAAGGACTTTGCCAAGAAAGTGGTAATGTCCTATTGTATCAATTGCGTCATCAAAGGTGATAAATGTTACCTAACCCCACAATGCGTATCTCCAGCTATGGTAAAAGCTTATACTACGTCAACAGATCTAGCCATACAAAACCTGGCCAACAAACCAAAAGTGACTCTCCCAACGGAGTATAAAGACTACCAACTGGTATTTTCTGAAGTCGCAGCCAGAACCTTACCACCAGTCTGGCCATACGATCATGCAATCAACCTGAAAGATTCCTTTACTCCTACAATTGGTAAACTCTACCCACTATCCACTGATGAAACCAAAGCAGCCGATGATTTTATTAATGAACACATCAAATCTGGCAAGATCCACCCCTCAAACTCCCTGCAAGCCTTGCCATTCTTCTTCGTCAAAAAAAAAGATGGCAAACTTCATCCCTGTCAAGACTATCGCTACCTAAACGACCATACCATCTGCGATGCTTACCCCCTGCCACTTATCACATATCTGATCGACAAACTCAAGACAGCAAAACACTTTACCAAGTTTGACGTGCAGTGGGGTTACAACAACATTCGTATCAAAGACAGCGATCAATGGAAGGCAGTGTTTATCATGCATAGAGGATTGTTTGAACCCACAGTTATGTTCTTCAGCATGACTAACTCTCCTGCTACCTTCCAGCATTTCATGAATGACTCATTCCGTGACATGATCACGGAAGGATGGTTAGTCATTTACATGGATCACTTACTAATCTACTTCCCCAATAAAGAAACTCACAAATGCAACACCAAACGTGTTCTTCAATGCATGACCAGACTAGACCTGCATCTGAAACTGGAAAAATGCATCTTCGACACATCAGCAGTTGAATACTTAGGAATGATTGTCAAACCTGGTCAATTAGCAATGGACCCGGTCAAGTTGGATGGTATTTCCACCTGGAAGGAACCAACTAATCTTGAAGGAGTCCGCTCTTTTTTAGGATTCACTAATTTCTATTGTCGTTTTATCCACTATTACTCCACTATAGCTCATCCACTTATAGATCTCACCAAGAAGACTGTTCCATGGGAATGGATCCTGGCCTGCCAATCCGCCTTTGATTTGCTCAAAGAGAAATTTATGTCCAAACCTGTCCTCCAACTTCCCGACTTGACTAAACCCTTTGCCATCGCCACTGATGCTTCTAAATGGGTGACTGGCGGTATTCTTTTGCAATCAGATGCTAACAGGGAATGGCATCCCTGTTCTTACCTTTCTCAATCTTTCGCGCCCGTTGAGCGCAATTACGATATCCACGATCGAGAACTTCTGGCAATCCTCTGCGTCTTGCATGCATGGCGCCACTACCTCATCAGTTCTTCATCACCAGTTCAGGTCTTTACTGACCATAAAAATCTAACTTATTTTTGCCAAGCTCAGTTATTGAACTGACGCCAAGCCCGCTGGCTGTTGGACCTCCAGGATTTCAATCTTCAAATTGACCACGTTCTGGGCAAATTGCTTGCTGGCCCAGATGCTCTCTCTTGACATCCTGATCATGTTCCTGCCGACGCTTCCCTTGACAATGCTGACGTGACCCTTCTCCCTGATTATTTGTTCGTTAATCTCCTCGACACCACCCTTGATCACCAAATTCAGAAGGCTTCCACCTCCGACCTGGTCATCATTGACTGGCTTCACCCCCGTCCTATTGCCGGCTCCTCTGCCTCCTGCATTCCTTCAAATTGGTCCTATGCAGATGGCAAGCTCTCCTATCAAGGTCGTTTGTACATTCCTTGTGTCGACGCTCTCCGGCGTTCCGTCGTGTCTGGATACCATGATCATGGAACAGCAGGACACCTGGGATATCTCAAAACTCACCAGTTGGTCACTGCCCAATACTGGTGGCCCGGCCTCGCCCAGTACATCTGCCGCTACATCGCTGGTTGCACGATTTGTCAGTGTAATAAATCTAAGACTCATCCCACCCATCCTCTGCTCGTTCCCATCTCTTCCTCCTCCACCTGCCCCTTCCAGCAGATCTCCTGCGATCTCACCACTGGTCTTCCTTCATCTGCCGGCTTTGACGCTCTCCTGGTCATGGTTGCCACAGTCTTACGAAGGGGGTAATTCTCTGCCCCACTACAGCCACCGTCACCACCAAAGGCATTGCCTCATTGTTTTTTACGCACGTCTTTACCTGATTCAGTCTCTATGAGAAGGTCATCTCCGATTGAGGTCCCCAATTTGCCTCTTTCTTTGCTAAGGAATTGGGGAGACTTCTCGGCTACCAACTTGCTATCTCCACTGCCTACCATCCTCAGACCGACGGAGAAATGGAATGCATGAACCAAGAAATAGAAACTTATTTATGGATCTTCTGTGGGAATGAACCAACAACATGGGCCAATCACATCGCCATGGTGGAATTTGCGCACAACCATCACCCCCACTCAGTCACAGGAAAGTCACTGTTCTTTCTCATGATGGGCTTTGAACCCCAAGCCCTACCTTCAGTGTTCCTGTCATCAAATCTCCCGGCTGTTAATCAACAGTAGTCAACTCTCACGGCCGCACGAAATGAAGCCCTCAATGCCCATGAACTTGCTCGGCAAACTATGGCAGCTAGATCAAAACAAAGGTTCACTCTGTTCAAACTTGGCGAACAAGTAGGGCTGGAAGCAAGAAACTTGGAGTGCCTCGTAGCTAATCCTAAGTTCGCCGCAAAACAGGAAGGACTGTTCACCATCACCAAAGTCCTTTCCCCAATCACATATCAACTACATCTCCCCACAACCTGGAAAATTCATCCCATATTCCATGCCTCTATTCTATCCTGATACCAAGAAAACGACACTTATGGATGGAATTTCCCACAGCCACCACCGGATCTAATAGAAGGAGAAGAAGAATATGAAATTGAAGAGATCCGACACCATAGGGGTTCTGTAGCACACCACTCCTTCCTGATCCAATGGAAAGGATATACAGCCAAGGAAGACTCGTGGGTTCTCGAGCGGAATTTAAAACACTCCGCAGCACTCCTGAATGATTATAAAAAGCATTACAAATTATGAATCCTTTCAGACGATTGTCACCCCCATTTTTTTGATACATCGCAATCTTGTCCCTTTTCCCCTCTGCATGTTTGATTTTATCCCAAAAGAAAAATTATCCCACTTCACGTTTCGATTCTGTTATAAAGTTTCAAGCACCCATTGTTTAGAACATGCACACTTCTGCCATTATGACTACTGCCCCTTTCACCATACTTTTTAAAGAAATTCCCTCCTTCATTTCACCATGGGCATGACCTACGTTGTTTGATCTGTCTCCCCGGTCCCCGAACTTATAGAAGAAACCTCCCTGTCATCATTATCCTCTTTTGTCACTGCCAATGAAGAAATCTGTCTCCAACTCCATGAAGACTCAGACGAGGTAAATGACTCAATTTCAACAACCACACAAGCAGGGTGGGGAGAGAACCCCAACAATGCCTGGAGGGTGGCGAGACCCAAGATAGATACTCCAGACCCTTTCGCAATTCGTCCTATTAGTTCTCACCCACCGATTTTATCTGTTCTTCTCCCTCCAGCATCACATCGTCTCCTCTATGATATGCCAGATGACACATATGCACAAGTCCTTCTTCATCATATCATGGACTCCTGGCTGGCTATCCCGGCAACAAGCCACCTTGACTACGGATCTCCCCTTCTCGGCCTTTACAAGGCATTAATAGAAACTGAGTGCATTGACCTCATTGTCCGTAATAACTCTACCAACCCTGACGCCCATGTAACCCTCATCGTGGGAGTCCTTTGACATATTCGAGACCACTTACGGGGAGCCCTTGTCACCATGGGGTACCAACTTCACTTTGGTGAATTCCTTGCTGATATTGAATGATACACATGGGAGCTCGCTCTTGCTCAGGTAGTTCACCCACTGCCATACTCTTCTCACTCGACCCCTAGCGCCTCTTCTTCCCCCCTTGACCCAGCCGTGGAAGCATCCCTTGCCCACACCGACGCTTGGCTAGTGGGACTTGGTGGCCAATTGGTCCTTCCCCCTAACCATCCTTGATACTCCGAAGCGTGCTTCGAATGCCATCGACTGGGTCATCGTCGCGCTCAATGCTCCCAATATCAATGCCCGCTGTGTTACACATGGGCCCCGGGCCATGCTCAAGCCCATTGCCCAAGTCGTCCTCGTCCCCATTCTCCTTGTCGCATCTAGTCGTCCTCATCCTCAGGTTCTTCTGTGACACAACACTCCATCCCAGGTCCTTCTTCACGGCAACCTATTCACTTCTCGACCCCTTGTCGTCGTCGTACTGTCTCCCTCATTTCTCCTCTCCCCGAAAATGACATCCATATCAACAATGTTTGGGATGACGTTGCCTATGCAAATGTCACTGGCTTCCCGGGTGCCTATTCCCTAGATCTCTAGATCTTTCCACTGCATATGTGTCCCTCAAGACTGGCTCTCATCGGTGACTCAAGACGTACTGGGGGAGTAATGTTACATTTTCTCTTTTACTTCGGTGACTTCTTCACAGTAACCTACGGGTTCACCTTTCACTCATCATCAAGATTACATACATTCCCTTTTCTCTGTTCCTTCTGCCTTCTGCCAACGACTTACCTGACTGAGTCATACATAGCCTCATTAATCTCCGCCCTTCAACAGGGTTCTCTCCATTTCCATCACATTCCATACTATTCTTTATCTCTATCCTTTCTTGTCTTCTTTCCTTTATAGTCTTGGTCTGTGCTTGCTTCTCAAAAGATATATAAACCCCATTAGCACGACCTGTATTCTCTAGCTTTGAGCTCTGCAATTCCACCCTTAGTCTTGCTCCTTGTCTCGTCGCCTTTCTAGCTCCTTGCCACAATTGTCTCAGTTATCAAAGGGGCATTCTTGACCCCTTTTCTTGTCACCGTCCCAAAGTCTCTACACGAAGACTTCAGTCCAGTCCAACACCTAGGATCTCCTGTGTGTTACATGTGGACCGGGTAGGTTCGCACGTAGCCGCAAGATGACTAGGACTGGGACGAGGACTAGGGCTTGAGGAAGGCTTCGTTATAGAGAGGCCTTTACTGAGACTGAGGGACTGGGAGACCGAGGTCGACGAACTGAGAGGCAGGATTAGAGCGTAGAATTGCGGAGCTCAAAGTTAAAGAATACAGGTCGTGCTAGTATGGTTTATATATGTTAGGAGAGGCTAGCACAGACCAAGACTATGAAAGGAAAAAGGAAGTAAAAGGATAGATGAAAGAACATCGCAGAATGCGATGGAAACGGGAAGAACTCTGTTGAAGAGTAAAGGATAATGAGTAAGTATGACTCAGTGTGTGAGTCAGTCATAGAAGTCCGAGGAAACGGAAAGAAGGAAAGTAAGTGTAATCTTGATGACGAATGAAAGGTGAAACCGTAGTTTACTGTGAAGAAGTCATCAAGGAGAAAGCAAAGCGAGATAAAATGTAGTAATTGTATGCGAAGAAAAGAAGAATCGTAACATTACCCCCCCACCATGCCTCAAGTCTCCGACGAGAACCAGTTCTTGAGACACTTGTGCGTTGCAGAGATGTCCTAGAGATCCAAGGCGAATCCACCGGGGGAGCCCGTGACGTTAGCGTAGGCGGCGTCGTCCCACACATCATCAACATGTGTGTCAGTGTTGGGAAGGGGAGAGATAGGGGAGACGGTACGACGGCGACGTGGGACAGATGAGTGTTGTGGAGGATGGGGGAGCGAGCGTGACCCGGGAAGGGAGTGTTGAGTGCGGGATGACCCCGACGAGGATGAAGAGGCTGGGCGACGGGGAGGTCGAGGTCGTGGCCTGGTTGGGCAACGAACTTGTGCATGGCCAGGAGCCCAGACGAGGCATAATGGGCATTGGTACTGGGGGCAATGTGCCCGACGATGTCCGAGGCGGTGGCACTCGAAACAAGCCTCTGGGTAGCGGGGATGATTGGGAGGTAAAACAAGCCACCCGTCCAGACCGGCCAGCCATGCGTCGGTGTGAGCGAGTGATGCTTCGACGGCAGGATCGAGAGGAGAGGAGGAGGCACTTGGGGTGGAGAGGGATGAATATGGAGGAGGTTGGACCCCTTGTGCGAGGGTCAGTTCTCGCGTGTAACGTTCAACGTCGGCAAGGAATTCGCCGAAGTGAAGTTGATATCCCACCGTGACAAGCGCACCGCGTAGATGATCACGGATGTGTCGTAAGACTCCCATGACGAGGGTCATGTGGGCGTCAGGGTTGGTGGAATTGTTGCGGACCAGGAGGTCCATACGTTCGGTCTCGAGGAGGGCTTTATATAGTGCGAGGAGGGGAGAGCCGTAGTCAAGGTGACTGGTGGCTGGGATTGCCAGGCGAGAGTCAGTGATGCGGTGGAGCATCACTTGGGTATATGTGTCATCTGGTTCATCGGTTCGGAGACGCTGAGACGCTGGTGGGAGAAGAACCGACAGAATTGGTGGGTGAGAACTTATAGGTCTAGTGGCAAAAGGATCGGGCGTATCTAACGCAGGTCTCGCCACCTGCCAGGCATCATCGGGACTCTCTCCCCACCCTGCTTCTGCGGTTACAGAATTTGAATCGCTATCATTGTCGGAGTTGTCGTGGAGACGAAGCCTAATTTGTTCCGGGGCGGTGGTGTAGGAGTGCGAAGAAGAGGTTTCATCGACTAACTCCGGAATGGGGGAAACGGAACGGACTGTGTAGGTCATGCCCATGGTGAAGGAAGAGGAGACAAGAAGGAATTAAAACGTATGAAGAATATCAAAAGGTGTGGTGGAAAGGACAATAATCGTATTTGCAGAAGTAGGCGTGTTGCAGAGGATGGGAACTAGGGACTTTGTAGCGAAAGCGAAATGTGAAATATGAAAGTTTTTCTTTTGGGACGAAGTCAAACATAAAATTGGAGAGAGAGGAAAGGATGAGGAGTTTCAAAGTTTATGACGTTTTTTATAGTCTTGTAGCAGTGCTGCGGAATGTTTCAAGTTCCGCTCGGGAACCCACGAGTCTTCTTCAGCTGTGTATCCTTTCCATCGGATTAGGAAGGAGCGATGTGCTGCGGTCCCACGATGGCGTCGGATTTCCTCGATTTCGTATTCTTCTTCGCCATCTACTAGGTCCGGTGGTGGTTGTGCGAAGTTTGTTCCGTAAGTATCGTTCTCACGATAGGGAGAAAGAAGGGAAGCGTGGAATACCGGGTGGATCTTCCAAGTCTGTGGCAGGCGTAATTGATATGTAATCGGCGAAAGAATTTTTGTGATGACAAACGGCCCTTCTCGTTTTGCGGTGAATTTGGGGTTTACTACGAGACGTTTTAAATTCCTTGCTTCTAACCATACCTTCTCTCCTATTTTAAACGGGGTAAACCGTTGTTTGGATCTCGCTGCCATGGTTTGCCTAGCGAGTTCGTGAGCAGCAAGGGCTTCATTTCGCGCTGTTGTGAGAAGTGACATTCGGTGGTTTACGGCCGGAAGAGTTGATGACGGAATGACTGTTGGCAGGGCTTGGGGTTCAAAGCCCATCATGAGAAAGAAGGGTGACTTTCCGGTGACCGAATGGGGGCGGTGGTTATGCACGAATTCTGCCATCGTAATGTGATTGGCCCAGGTTGTTGGCTCGTTCCCACAGAAGATCCGTAAATATGTTTCTACTTCTTGATTCACACATTCTGTTTCTCCGTCGGTTTGTGGGTGATACGCGGTGGAGATAGCAAGTTCGTATCCAAGGAGTCGCCCTAGTTCTTTGGCGAAGGAAGAGGCGAACTGGGGGCCACGATCAGAGATAATCTTCTCGTACAGGCCAAACCGAGCGAAAACGTGGGTGAAAAATAGAGAAGCGATTCCTTCGGCCGTGACCGTGGCGGTAGTTGGACAGAGAATTACCCCCTTCGTAAGGCCATGGTCGACCACGACCAAGAGGGCGTCAAAGCCGGAGGAAGAAGGAAGACCGGTGATCAGGTCACAGGAGACCTGTCGAAAAGGACGTGTGCAAGTGGAACGGATGGGCATGAGTGGAGGCGTGGAGGGGTGAGTGTTGACCTTGTTCCGTTGGCAAACGGCACAGCCCTCGATGTAGCGGCGAACAAATGACGCCAAGCCGGGCCACCAGTAGGTCGCAGCGACGAGCTGGCGGGTTTTCAGGTACCCCGGGTGTCCTGCCGTTCCATGATCGTGGCACCCGGACACCACGGAGCGCCGGAGAGCATCGTCACAGGGAACATAGACGCGCCCTTGATAAAACAGTTTATCATCAGTGAAAGACCAGTCAGAAGGGTGACGAGTGGCGGAGAGACTGGGTAAAGGTTTAGGATGGAGCCAGTCGAGGACGACGGGGTCCGAAGTGGAAGCTTGACGGATATAACGATCAAGGGCAGTGTCAATTAAATTAACGAAGAGGGAGTCGGGGAGAAGGGTGACGTCGGCATTATCGGAGGCGTCGTCAGCGGGGACGTGGTCGGGGCGCCGAGAGAGAGCGTCGGGTCCCGCAAGGAGCTTGCCGGGAACGTGATTGATGTGAAGGTCGAAGTCCTGGAGGTCCAATAACCAACGAGCTTGACGACGATTTAGCAGTTGAGCCTGGTGAAAGTAAGTAAGATTTTTATGGTCAGTAAAGACCTGAACGGAGTCAGGGGACCCAATGAGATAATGCCGCCCGGCGCGTAAGGCACGCAGGATGGCGAGAAGTTCTCGGTCATGGATATCGTAGTTTTGTTCGGCTGGTGCGAAGGATTGGGACAGATAGGAACAAGGATGCCAATCGCCGTTCGTGTCGGTTTGCAATAGAATGCCGCCAGTAGCCCATTTGGATGCATCGGTTGCAATGGCGAAGGGTTTGGACACGTCGGGAAGGCTGAGTACGGGTTTCGTCATAAATGTCGCTTTGAGGGAATCGAAAGCGGTTTGACAGGCGGGGGTCCAAGCCCATGGGACTGTTTTCTTTGTGAGGTCAATGAGAGGCCGAGCGAGAGTGGAATAGTCGCGGATAAAATGACGATAGAAGTTAGCAAAACCAAGGAAAGAACGGACTTCCTTGAGAGTGGCTGGCGTTTTCCAGGCAGAGATACCTTCAAGTTTAACCGGATCCATGGCCAGCTGGCCGGGTTTGACGACCATTCCTAAATACTCAACCTCAGTGGTATCGAAAACGCATTTTTCTAGTTTGAGGTGCAGATCGAGGTCTGCCATTCGTTGGAGAACGTGTTTTGTGTTGCGTTCGTGGGTTTCCTGATCAGGAGAATAGATCAATAGGTCATCCATATAAATAACTAACCATCCTTCCGCTATCATATCGCGGAAGGAGTCATTCATGAATCGTTGAAAGGTAGCAGGGGAATTGGTCATGCCAAAGAACATAACCGTTGGTTCGAATAATCCCCGATGTGTGATGAATGCCGCCTTCCATTGATCTCCGTCCTTGATTCGGACATTGTTATAACCCCATCGGACGTCAAACTTGGTAAAGTGTTTGGCGTCTTTTAGTTTGTCGATTAAGTCAGTGATAAGCAGTAAGGGGTAGGCATCGCGGACAGTATGTTCGTTTAAATACCGATAGTCCTGACAGGGGCGAAGTCGTCCATCTTTCTTTTTGACGAAGAAGAATGGTGAGGCTTGTGGAGAATTAGATGGATGGATTTTGCCTGATTTGAGGTGTTCATTGATAAAATCATCCGCTGCTTTAGTTTCGTCAGTAGATAGCAGGTAAAGTTTACCGATTTTGGGAGTAAAGGAATCTTTGAGTTTAATGGCGTGATCGTAGGGTCGAACTGGTGGTAAGGTTCCCGCAGCTACCTCAGAAAAGACTGACCGAAAGTTTTCGTATTGGGTTGGAAGGACTACCTTTGGTTTATGGGCGAGGTTTTGTATAGCCAAATCTGTCGATGTGGTGTAAGCTTGAACCATGGCAGGGGATACACACCGTGGAGTCAGATATCGTTTGTCTCCCTTGACGACACGGTTAATGCAATAGGTCGTTATCGCTTTTTTGGTGAAGTCTTCTGGTCGAAGAAAATTCTCGTTGTTTATTTCGAGGTAGTCGTAAAGTCTTTTGTCGAAATCGTGGGTTATTGTGGCATGTCGTACCGGATGGGGTTCGGTTTTGTAAAATCCAGGGGCTTGTTTACTTTTTTGGGTTTGTTCTGTGATTTCTGTTTTTAGGTTGTCGGATCGATCGATTTCGGGTCGGAGTAGTAGGTGGTTTCTTTTCCAATCGATTACGGGATCTTCCTGTTGAAGCCATGGGAAACCTAGGATAATGCGATCGTTTCCGCATCCCATGACATGGAAGAGAACTTTGGTGGTGACACCGCCAATTGTTACATAGAGGTCGGCAGTAAAATGAATTGTTCCTTTAATGTTCAGGGATCCGTCTACGTTTTTGACAGGAATCGGTTTTGGTAATCGGGTACAAGGGATTCAATTCTTTCGAACGAACCCCCAATCGAGGCAATTGATATGTGCTCCTGAATCTACAAGGGCAGTGGTGACGACGGTTTTCTTGGTACTCGCAGGAATCGATAGTGTAGCAGTTATGAATAATGATTTCGTGGATCTAGATCGTACAGGCAAGTATTTTTTATGGGAAGGAGAGGCTGACGTCGACGTCGTTACAGGCTCTCCTTTTAAAAAGACTGGATTTTGTTGACAAGGATTTCATCGTCTTCATCGTCGCATTCCATCAAGTCCGGGATTTCTCCCGTCTCTTCTTCGTCAGTTCTTTCCACGACTACATCAACATCTTCCTGCTTCTCTTCTCTCCGAGTGGTTTTAGCATTGACGAAGCGAGTCTTACATTTATTGGCCGAGTGACCGGGAAGACGACATTTGAAACAGAGTCCTCGTTCTTGACATTCTTTACGAGATTCTGGCGTGAGCCTGGGTGGTCTAGAGACGGTAGTTGCATCGACTTCCATGGCATTCGGATCTTTGCGAGGGAAAGAAAACGGGCGTGAGACTGGAGTGG
>JBBPJJ010000470.1:0-18784 GCA_038088635.1 Veloboletus limbatus
AGAGCATGGTCTTCAAGAAAGCGAACCTGAAGCACGGGGTAAGAGTCATGCTTACAGAATGGGTGAGTTATTAATACTGGAAAAAAACTGGAAAATACGTGTTGATGCATCCGAACAGCTTTGGATCGTTCTGAAAATGACTTCATATCAAGCTGGAACCGCCTTGGACGTGCAGTTCTTGACCTGGGAAGAGTTCAAGAACATAATCCTCGATCCTATTCAGTACACAGAGGATTGGAACAACCTCTCGTCCAAGGATTGTATTCTTGGAGGCATCGATTATGCCATAGACCACACGTATGTGCTCATGGCCGATTCAGATTTCATAGTTCATCTCTTTCGTAGGTCTCCAAAGAACCCATACAAGCTTTCGGAAGTGAATATTGGGTTGTTCGAGGCCAACATGACATAGCTATCCTTGAATACATTCATCTGGCCACCCATAAGAAGCACGCGGGAGTCGGCAGGGAAGTGGATGACCATTCAACATCTGAAGATGATAGCCGCGGTCGATAGCTCATTTGTTGCATGAACGATTCGTCTGAAGCCGGATGATCCAATACCCGACAATTACGTGCTGAAATGTAGTTACAGCGAGTGTGGAAACCACATCGTGCTACTGACAGACACGAAATCCCATCGCACGTGGGCCTATCTCAATGCAAACACGTCCAGAAATGAATTCTGGATGGCGTAGGAGTATGTCTCCAGTTTACAGCACATCGGAGAGTGGAGGGTGTTCCTCATGGGAGGCAACATCATTTCCATCATGCATACTCACAGGGGTTTGAGCGAGGCCTGAGGCTGGAAGGGTGAGCCTATAGAGACATTTCTCGGACTGGAGGAGATATGGTATGTCGTTCGACATACAGGCGGGCACAATGTATCTGATTTATATTTCATAATAAGTGTGCTTATGGAAAGCGAAGCTCACAAACCGATCAATCTCAAGGAATTCCGCAAGAAGATCGTCAGACCACAATCAGGGACAGCTCCAATACGGACGCAAGCGTCCACAGAGTTTGCAAACTTCGTTCACAAAACCTGGCGGGAGTTGGTAATACGTGAAACCAGGGGAGGTGGTGGAAAGCCATCGATATCACTCTTTTGCAGAATAGATGTCGGGCTACGCATTGACCCTGATGGCATTGAACCCCCAGCATACTTCGTGAATGAGGTAGAATGATCACTCAACACAAGTCTCTGGTTACGATTCCAAGACAAGACAATGGGAACTCTGGCGGACACCTTTGCTATGGTATTCCAGCAGTGGTTGAAGGACAGTTTAAATCCATACATTTATTAGGATAATCATGTTCGTGCTAGTGGTGAATAAGATATATGATACCAGTTCGCCGAGTGTTGTGCATAAACGTTGGCGCTAACATGAACGGTACATACATTTCTCTGCTTTGCACATCAGTCTGCGGTTCATCTACTCATTCGTGTCGTCCACCTACTTGTTCGTGTTGTTCGTCTACTTGTTCGTCTACCTGTTCGTCTTGTTCGTCCACTTGTTCGTGTAGTTCGTCCACTTGTTCGTCTTGTTCGTCTACCTGTTCGTCTTGTTCATCTACCTGTTCGTGTCATTCATCTACTTGTTCGTCTTGTTTGTCGACTTGTTCGTATCGACTTGTCCTCAGCTCCAATGCTTTTCTTGCCTCCTGCAAACGCAATGGATGACACACCCTCTGCTTCCAATTGCTATTTTTATCCCCTCGCTTTCACTAAATACTATGGTAATCTACAGGCCAATGGCCTTCCCTACGAATTCTCTCAAACACTCAACACTCTTAACATGGACTTATGTGATCCGGATGCCATTGAAGACCCGATCGATGATCTCTTTGATGACCCAGTGGATGTTCGCCATCCACCTATTGTTGAAGGTCTTCAAAGTCAGGTTTACAATGTGATATCGCTTCGTGTAAAGGAACGGGCCAAGTTTCATGCTGTACAGCTTGGAACAATTACTGCAGCACTTTCTGGTGTGTTTACTATGGATGAGATGATGAAACAGAAATGGCAATGTCATCGGAATGAGTGTAGGATCTCTCTTCCCCACCAACAATTCAAGAACAAGGTTTCAGGAGCAGATCAACCAGACACGTCACGATGGGAGAACACCTACAAGATCCAAGTGCGTGGATTACCTCCTCACAAGCGTAATGGACTGTGCATGTCAATCATTGCACATATTATTTATACTAACTGCATGGTTGCATGATTTTGATTGACATGTATGTTTGTGATGGGACAGAACGATCTATGATGAGATAGTGAGGCCATTAATGAGACAATGGACATGGCCGAAGGTACAAGATGCAGTTCGTCAATCTTTGATGGGATTCCAACCTGAGGTAGGTGGTCTTTTCAAGCATGAAGATATAAGCCATGATGTCGAGACTGATGGTTGTTACTCGCTTGTAGGTGATTCCGAATTTGTTTCAATGGGCGACTTATCCCATCACATCATTATTGGAAATGATATGGGAGGTGTGTAATCCACTTATGGATGAGAATGGGAAGGGGAATGAGATGGACCAACACACGATTGAGATGACATCTATCTTGGAGCGGTGCCTAAATTATGCACATACTGGTGCAGTGCGAGTGTTGACGAGGGGCCTCATGGACATGTCATGGCTGTCTTTAGGGGTGATCTTTGATGGGCTTCCTGTGCTTTCAGGAGATTTGGTGTCACACGGGGCGCTGATGTGTGGAACGCTGTTGATCATGAAGGAATTGTGGCTGGTGTTTGAAAAAACAGGGCAGCCTTTGACATCTTCACAAAGAGTACAGCAACAAAACTTCAGTGACAAGCAATATGAGGTGAGAACAGCTTTTAAAATCTATCTGATGGATGAAAGATCCACAGAACACGAGATGGGATGTAATGCGCAATAATGACAATGACATTATTGCGCGATACAATGAAAATGGCATTTCGTGCAACAATGACGATCAACGATGTGCGCAAAATTGATGTTTTGATGTGATATCTAAGATGTCACTATTGGAGGGCGATATGTGATGCATCTTTTGTTGTCCAGAGTGTTGTATGACTTGGAGTGCCATCTAATGGTGTTTTTATTTTATACAGCCATACTATGCACTATTCACGATATGGCATGCGATACAACATTTTCCTGTGAATGCATATCCACAGATACAAGAGTTTAGCAAATGAATCTCATGCTATGCGATGGAAACGGCATTGAGGGTCTACATTGAAGATGTACGGATGCTGATATCGGAGGTGGTCATTCAAGACACACAGCGAGACGTGACCTCTGGAAACGAGAAAAGAAGAAATGGAGTGAAGAAACGATTGGATGCACTTGGACGATGGAAAGAGTCCCAGTTTCCATTGGCGATCACTGAACATACGATCCATGATCTACTGCATGCATTGTCATCTCCAGATGAACTGTTGCTGGACTTGCCACAATCTGCTATTGGGGCACACTCACTGATGTTCTTTGCAGAACAGATATTACACAACAATCCAGAAGGAGAGACGCCTCAAAGAAAACCACCATTTTTAGGGAAAGGGAATAGTTAGGTTAGGTTTCTTAGGTTTCGGTCGAGCAACGCTTGCTTCGCTTGCGTTGCAGGAGAGGTTCTTCACGGGAATGAGGGGTGCCGAAGTAGAAAATAGGCTAAGGTCCTGACCCCTTGGCCGCCTATTTTACTAGTATTTTTGAAATAGATTAGGCTAAGTTTGAGGTACAGTTACCATTTTGACTACTATTTCACTGCAATTCAACATATATGTCACATTGTGGCAAGAAAATACTTCTGGGACCACTGGAACGTCCGGACCACTTGCAATTATTTCACCGCAATTGAACAGCTATGTTGAATTGCAGCAGAAATAATTCCAGATAGCATAACTGCTGGAATAGCTGGCACACTTTCTATTATTTCACTGCAATCTGACACATATGTTGCATTGCAGCAAGGAACCATAGGAACTGGCAGGTGTTTTACCACATTCTAGCCTAGTAGTTGAATTGTGGCAGAAATAATTCCAGACGGCATAACTGCCGGAACAGCCAGAACACCTGGAACACTTTTTATTATTTCACTGCAATCTGGCATATATGTTGCATTGTGGCAAGGAACCATAGGAACTGGCAGGTATTCTACCACATTCTAGCATAGTAGTTATTGAGGCAGAAATAATATGGATTGCAGTGAAATAATAATAAAAAGTGTTCCAGATGTTCTGGCTATTCCAGCTGTTCTAGCAGATATGCCATCTGGAAGGGTTTCTGCCATAATTCAACTACTATGCTAGAATGTGGTAGAACACCTGCCAGTTTCTATGGTTCTTTGCCACAATGTCACATTGTGGTGAAATAATAGAAAGTGAGTGTTCTGGCTGTTCTGGCTATTCCGGCTGTTATGTTGTTCGGAATTATTTCTGCCACAATTCAACTACTAGGCTAGAATGCAGTAGAACACCTGCCAGCTCCTATGGTTCTTTGCTACAATGTCACATATATGTTGGATTTTGGTGAAATAATAGAATGTGTTCTAGCTGTTCCGGCTATTCCGGCTGTTCTGGCAGTTATGCTGCCTGGAATTATTTCTGCCACAATTCAACTACTATGCTAGAATGTGGTAGAATACCTTCCAGTTCCTATGGTTCCATGCCACAATGTCACATATATGTGGGATTGTGTTAAGGCCGGGTCAACTCCGGTCAATTCTGGTGCAATTCCGGAGTGCGAGAATTTGTCGGAGGGCAGGACTTGGCTTCAGCGGCTCGGAGCGGAGCGCTGCGCCCTTGCTGGTCAGTCGGGGTTGTCCTGGATTTGCACGAAAGGAACAGAAGACGCGACGACAAGAAACCAGAGTTGGTCTTAGTCGATATCAAGGATAGTTTACATGACGGTGACTATGGGTATATATAAGGAAGGTGGTTACCATCTTGGTAATGTGAAACCGACAACGGAATCAGAGAAAGACGGAACAGAAATCAAATGATCGGAACGGAATGTCAAAGTAGACATCAGATCAGAAATGATCAGAAACAATGTCAATATATCTGGTGAAGGTGAAATAGGTCAAGGAACTGATGAATGACAAATATGAAATGGTGTCACACTGAAACGAGAAGAAACGAAGACGAAATCACACGAAACGGTGTTTTGCTCGGAGTAGGAATTCCGCAAGGAGTTCCCACTAGGAGTTGGTCGGAGTTCCACTAGGAGTCAGAATACCACTCGGAGTTGTGCTAGGAAGTGGTCGGAGTTGCGGAAATGCGATAGGAGTCGTGGACATGCGATAGGAGTCGTGGACATGCGATAGGAGTCGTGGACATGCGACAGGAGTCGTGGACATGCGACAGGAGTTGTAGGAGTTGCAGGAGTTGTGATAGGAGTGGTCGGAATTGCAGTAGGAGTGGTCGGGATCGCAGTAGGAGTGGTCGGAGTGGTCGGAATGGCAATGGGAGTGGTGTATGGCATATGACAGATTGCGGTGAAATAATAAAAAGTGTTCTGGCTATTCCAGCTATTCTAGCAGATATGCCATCTGGAATTATTTCTGCCGCAATTCAACTACTATGCTAGAATGTGGTAGAACTGTGGCTGCAATATGTAACATATATAGGTTGGATTACCATGCAATATGGAAAGTGTTCCACATGTTCCCACCATTCCAGTAGTTCCAGTAGTTGTGTAATGTAATTCCAATAATGCCACAGCAATCTGACATATATATTGCATTGTGACAAGGAACCATAGGAACTGGTAGGTTTTCTACCACATTCTAGCATAGTAGTTGAATTGTGGCAGAAATATTTCCAGATAGCATAACTGCCGGGACACCTGGAACACCTGGAACACTTTTTATTATTTCACCTCAATCCCACATATATGTTACATTGTGGCAAGGAACCATAGGAACTGGCAGGTATTCTACTGAATTCTAGCATAGTAGTTCAATTGTGGCAGCAATCATTAATTCACAACAACTACCAGAATGGCTGGAACATCTGGAATATCTGGAACACAGAACTATAGGCACTTTGCTCGAACTGCTGGAACTGTCTCCCACTGTATCAAAACTACTATAGTAAAATATATCAAGAACTTGTGACACTATTGAAACAACCACAACTATGCGAACTTTTCTTGAAACCGCCCCAACTGCTAGATTATCTGGAACATGCAGAACACTTTGCTATATTGCATGGTAAGTCAATATATTTATGGTACATATTGGGGCAAACTTTCTACTGCATATTGGTCTAGCATAGTAGTTGATTGTGGGCAAATAATGGAAAGTGTTCTGGATGTTCCGGATGTTCTAGTGGTTCCAGCAGTTCCGGCAGTTGTGCCCGGTGGAATTACTCAAGCCACAATTTGACTACTATGCTAGGCAGTAGAAAGTTTGCCCCAATATGTACCATAAGTATGTTGGCTTACCATGCAATATAGCAAAGTGTTCCGCATGTTCCGCATGTGAAGAATGAATGTTAGGCTGATATTCTTCTGGTAGTTCTGGTGGTTTTGCCAACTTCAAATGTGAACAACCAATATCAGGCTATGCAACTCATTAATCGCTGGTACCTATGTTCAAAATTCATATCTTGCAACTGAGCATCAGGTATAGCACAACACATTCAACATACTCTAATTTACTGACCCGGCATTGCAGATGCTAAATGTGACCACCACCACAGCTCAGCCATAGTCCTATCATACTTTACACATGCAGTCACTTGGATGATGAAATTTTGATATTCGAAAAATCAAGTTTAACAATCACCCCTATAATGCATGAGTCTGCACAGTCTGTTGTGGGTGGTAACCACCATTGTCCATTTGGAGGACCACGTTCCATGAAGTGATGTCATTCCAATGTACCCCTGTTCATCACTTTGGTAAGTTGTTTCGAATACCTGTGTGCTAAGTCCACTATAGTTTCCTTTAGAAAGGCCTCCCAATTCTGTTGGGTTGATGTTCATCCAGGTACATCATGGCAGCACAACATCAAGCGCAGCAGAGTAAGAGAGGAGGCGGAGAAGAGAAGAGAAGAGAAGAGTGAAGCTAGACTCAGTGAGGCAGTAGAAGAGAGTGAAGAGCGCCGTAGCAACACGTCATAGCCAGTCATGGCCTTCCCAGCATAAATAAAACCCATTGTCTCTGTGATAACCCACAGGTCTCCAAGCAAGATAAATGACCGGACTGTCTGACCTGAAAGAAGTACTATTATTGCAGCAGGAGCATGACTGCTAAGCACTACGACCATTGCGATTACTACACATACCATCTCTGGAAACATGAAAGATTACAGGACCGGAACTTCATGGGACCGGAACTTTCTGACGCCGGTAACTCCGAAAAAAGATGGCGTCATTCCGCCAGTTCATCAGGCAGAATCTCACAAAACATATTTTCAGAATAAATACATCATAGTAGTCCAGAAACAGTCTGACAAGGGCTGTGCTCATGAGTAATCTCCACTGGTCTATCATCTAGGGTGGATGAGGTAACATTCCTCGATCCGAGTGACCTGTTCTTACTGGGGCTTCTCCTCAGGTGCCTAAAATAGGTAACAGCAGGTACAACGTAAGTCTTTATTTTGCTCCTCAGCTCGCCGCTGTCGACATTGCCAATAGCCTATTCTTCGCATGTGCTTGACAAGCTTGGGTACTAACTGGGCCAATTACCTCATCCCTAGTCAAATGGAGGTTCAAAACATAGCATTCTGGCCCCTCTGAAAGCTGTTCATATTGCAAAATGCCTAGACAATCCATGAACATAGATGATAAATCAGCAGGGATTATGAGCACAGCCATATGACATCTTAATTTACTCGGAGGAATATGTATTCCTTGGCTTCAGGAAGCCTTGTTGCATTCATTCTTCGATAAATCCATCGCAGATAATGATGTACTCCTGATGTGAAATCTTGATGAACTAATGGAATGGGTTCACAATCTTTGTTTCAGGACTTGATTACATGATGCTGCATGACCGTTACCAGCTTTGCAACATTCCAAACTCGAACTTTTGGTCCCATGATGTGCACATTTCCAGAAAGGGTATGTGGACCATGGATGAATACAATGCATGCTAACAACACAATGTTATATTTTTCCCGAAGCCATGTTACACAGTAATTGTCATGACCGTAGTGCTCGGCTGTCATGCTCGCACTGCAATACTTCCAGGTCAGACAAGCTGGTCATTAGGCTAAGAGACATGCATATTGTCACCAGGAGGATGGGCTTACAAATACTGACCCAGCACAATTGAGATATCTTGGAGTACCTTGCTCATGGCAAGTGATCACAACATGTCTATGGTGGACCTGAAAGTGACGAATGGAGCCCAACTCACTGATGAAAAGCAGCGAGAACAATGTCCAGCAGACCTAACACGCAGGTATCTGAATGATTTACCCAAGTGACGAACGGAGCTGATCTAAAATGGCGACTGGGACCATCTTGTCAAGTCGGAATGCTCGGGACCATGTATAACCTGAGCACACCTTCTGTAGAATTCATCTTCAAGTTCACCATATAATGGCACTTTCACCCCATCTGGGGCGACTAGAACATCATCTAAAATGTCAATTGGAACGGTCCATCAAGTTGAAATGCTTGTGGCCTATGGGGCATTCACAAAGCCAGGAACGTGGCCGAGGCACATGTTCCCCACTGCCCCCTCATACTTAGCATAACACATCCAAATGTGACATCAATAATAATATTTTTTTTAAAAGGTCAAAACGCTCAATAGGCTTGCTAGAAAGTTATAAATGCCACGGACTAGCAAGGCGAAGTTTTTCACCCCCACAAGTTCCTCATCTCCTTGTAACAAATATCTGAATCAATGACAGACATCTCGACCGGCACAGGTGAAACTCTGAGCCATTATGTCGCTTGCTAATGAGCCAACCTTTCTCTAGTTGCAGCAGAGTGGATTGATGCCCATGCATGGCCACGCGCCACCGTGACCGACCCAAATGCACCGGAATCCATTCTGGTCACCACTTCTACCAATAGTAACACCGTTGGAACCGTATTTGGCATTCACTCTGGCTTCAGTACATTCAAGGTGATGACACTCCTTTCTTATGTGTTGGTTGATGTGTGTTGAGATCATATCGATGCCATAGATCCATGCCACTCACAGTAAGGATGCCCACACGCTCGCTGACATCGATCTCAAGCTTGTAGTTCCCAGGAAGCCAAAGTCGACCACTCTTGTCAAGGTGACTTCATACCCTCTTTCGACGTCTTTGGGAGAAGCCATCAAATTCAGTCTTGGTGATGACGACTATCTTCATGGACAAATGTCTTTCGCATATGACCCGACAGAAAAGCATATATTTGCGAAATACTCAGCATATGTGCCTTTCATCGGAGATTTGGACGACACCGTCAAGTTTGCTCCGATGTGAGAATAATGACAACTCTTGGTGTATATTCTTAAACCATCATTCTAGTGAGCTCTCGGAAGCCTCTGGCTTCATGGCAGCGGAACCGAAGGTGAATACAGTCTTATATTAGCTGCGATGAACTTGTTTGACATGATTATATCACTGTCAGGCCATTCCTGTTCTGACTGCTTCAGAGTTGAAGCTTGTGAAGGAAAAGGTTAGGCCCAGACAGGTTGTGATTCAAGCCTTGGATGAAGAAATGGCCCTGCTACAGGCCTGTGAGTGTCATCCTACCGTCATACTACAGCACACTTGGTATCAACCCACTCTTTAGTGCTCGTCAAATATTTGAAGGATTTTGTTGTCAGAAAGGAGAGCGTTGTCATTAAGACGTTCTATACCAAAAGATCACGTGCTGCTGGCATTGCTGCCTCTGGTGCTTCTAACCAATGGGAGGGTACCATCTCCTTCTTTGGTGTCCTTGAGGTAAGTCAAATATATTGTCAGGTTCTCTGGTATGGCTCATGTGAAATATCGCCGTGTTTGTAGCTGGTCAGTTCTATAGATCCTGAGAAACTTTCAGTTTCGGCAGTGTTGTATGCCAAGATACCCATTTGGGGTTGAGTGCGCCTCACTGGTGTCGAAGGCTCTTTGACCGAAGGCATCTCAGTTGGCATCGACATTATCGTTGCAAGTGGAAAAGCGACATTCACTGCTGCGAAGAACCCGAGTGGAAAACATGTGCTCTCCATCAACGCATATGCTGAAGTCAAGTTTATTGGCAAGATCAGTACCGGTGGAAAGAAAGAAATCTTCACCTTGCTGTAAGTTCTCTTCACAGAGTGTGTGTAGAGGTCTAATAATTATCACAACAGGTTCTGAGCAGTCACAGTCCTGATGAGCTTGTTTGCGAAATCTGTTTTCATGCTTCGGTGTATGATATATGTCAAAGCAGTAATGACAATGATGAATAGCGAGTTTCTTGAAATTGTGTCCAACTGTTAGCTCAAACTACTGGACACTGGCTTCTTCGTAGGACCTGGAGGTATGTACAGAGTTAAAGCTGTAGTTCACAGAGTTGTTCATTGACCGAGCCTGTCAACGATCAAGATCGTGTGGTCGAAGAAACTATGTAGGATTCCTGTGAATGGACTCGATGAAACAACTGCAAATATAGAAAGAAATGACAGCAAGGAGTTCTTGATGATCGTAGGTACCATAGCTATGCTCAGCACGGTTTGAGCAGGAGAAGAAGGCGATTCCATCAGCTTGTTTCTGTGAAATGATGCCTCTAAATGGGATTCCGAAACTCTCCAACTTGGTCAGAATCACAATTGGTCGCAGAAAAAATGGTCATTAGTCTTCGGTGAAAGACGAGAAAATGTAGAATGTCAGAGTTTGTACCATGAAACGACAAATCATCTACTAACTGTGGTGTTCTACTGTATTCTAGCATAGTAGTTGAATTGAGGCAGGAATAATTCCACAATAACTGCCGGAACCACCGGAATGGCCAGAACATCCAGAACACTTGCTTTTATTTCACCACTAATCCAACATATATGTTATATTGCGGCAGGAATCATCAGTTGTATAGGTAACTTGGAATATGAGAAGGAGGGTAAAGTTCTCGATGGGTCAGAAACAGAGGTGCATGGTTGGAGTGGGACAGGGTTTGGCAGGGTGAATACGATGAAAGTCAGTGACCACTTCCTGAGTGTGTGTGAGTTCTGATGCCCTTTTCCCTTCTCATTCCGTGTGAGGGAAATGCTTCCAATGGACGAGATATTTGAGACCGCCACAACAGATGCGGGAGTCAAGAATCTCTTTAATTTCTTGCTCCTTGAAACCCTCAATGAGGTCGGGTGGTGGCAGAAGAGGTCGTTGCTGAGATGGGAACTGGGGAGGGACATATGGGGTGAGAACATATTCATTAAATATCAGATAGATGCTTTTCCATGTTGGTGGTAGCTAAAGCTCGAATGCACTCTCTCCATGCTTGCTAAGGATAATGAATGGTCCATAGTGCTTGTCATCAAGTTTCTGAGTGGGTCGGTTGGAAGTAACATCGGTGGCCTCCAGTCAGACCCGATCTCCTACTTGGAAATCTTGCGACCACGAGCGCTTCTGATTGTAAGCACGCTTCATATCGTTTGAAGCCTTTTTTACTTAATGCTGCTTCGGCTTCCGTGCATGTTTTTACCATCTGGTTTGTGAAGTCGTGAGCAGCTTCTACTTGTCCCTCACCTCTTGGACTAGTTCCTTTCCATGGGTGCTGTCCATAATTAAGATAGAAAGGTGAACACTCAGTTGAGGAGTGAACTTTATCATTGTATGAGAATTCCGCTAGGGTCAACCATTCAGCCCAGTCAGTTTGATGATAGTTTGTGAACACTCGCAGGTAGTGTTCTATTTCCTGATTGAGCCATTCAGTTTGTCCATCCGTTTGTGGATGGTATGTGGTGCTAGCATTGGAGGTAATCAATATGCTGATACCCTTGGAGTGTTATACTTGATATTTAAAGTCCATAATCATCCACTTGCTGTGGAACATTCAACCTCGATAAGCCAAATATGTTCCGGTAGTTCTGGTAGTTCTGCCAACTCCAGATGTCAAGTGCCGTTTGCGTTAAAGAAAAACCTTGCAGTCAGTCCTTGTTCACCATATCAGAGACATAACACTGCACACTATGCTAGGATAAGGTCCAAGGGCTTTCCAGTGCCGCAGAACGTTTCCAGATTCGGAAGCGTGAAAAATGGCGCCACTCTATGGAACCCTCGGAAAGACATGATCACGATCAGAGGTGAATCTTCAAACGTGCGATAGAGTTAACGATCCAAAAATGACACAAGCATGATTCAAGGCATGAATTCAGTGATCATATCAAGGTACCTAAAGTTTGAATGTTGGATTACGTAACGTCAACTATGACCATATGTGGCGATGAAGGTAGAAATGTGAACGTAAACCGGTGTGTCTGCGACTATACTTTGATCAACCCCATCACCACACAATTGACAGCCATGTCCGAGCACACCTACATAAAGGAGATGAAGAAGCATCAGGAACGTATGCAGAGAATGATAAGGATGCAACGTGAGTATTATGGATGTCATTCCGAGTTGGAGTTATGATGGCTTGACTAACACTAACTTGGGGGCAGGGATGCGCTCACAGCAGAACATATCAGATGACATATCAACTGAGTGCAATATTACAGAGGACTCCGAGAGGATGGACATGGACATGGACATGGTTGTAGAAAACTTGGCCCAGCACATATGCTCTGATGAAAAAGATGTGGATGACCCGGAGAGAGACTCAAACATCAAGATAGTGGAGAGTCTAGGTGATAAAACTAGGATGGACAAATGGAAAGGAAAAGGAAATGAAGTGAGAGGGATGGAGGTATCCGTGAGTATAAGTGAGGTGGAAAGGGAGAATATGGCGCTGAGGAACAGGTTGGCCGAGATGGAGATAGAAATGGGGCACGAGTGTGCGTTGAGAAATGTGTTGAAGGAGAGAATCATGGATCTAGAAGGAACAATCAATACACAGGTGATCGTGATGGAGATGGAGAGGAAGAAAATGAAGCATATAGAAGCCTTGATGCGGATCTCTTCAGGAAAAGACTTATGCAAGGTGAGAGTGGCGGATACATTGATGGAGGAACAACTATGCTGTCCTATGTGAGTATTCTACTTCTATTTCTATTACGCAGTGAGTTGACTGAGGTATGAAATAGATGCTATGAGGCAATGTAAGTGAATATCTCTCTCATGCCGGTGGTTTTAAGTCTGAGTGATCGTATCTACAGGACAAACATGGTATGGATAAACTATGGAAGTGACCATATATTTTGTGGAGTGTGCATCATACAAATGTGGGCACAATATTTCAAAGCAGAGGCAGGAGTGTGGTGGGAGGATGTAGTGTCACGGCAATTCCAGTGCCCTTCCTGCCATAGCATTAGCATGAAGATACCACATCAGACAAAACAAACGGAGAAAAACATGCCTTTTATTGTCGACACCAGGATCAACAAGATCTCCAATGAAATATGGGCAGTCGGAGTACAAGCCATGCAAGCGATAAAGGATGGTTCCATGCTGGATGTGCAAATGGACTCTGAGAGCCAGGATGTCAATCGGCTTTACAGGAGGTGGGATAAGGAGGACAAGGAGAATGTATACTGACTTCAGAGACAAAAGTGAGTGAGAGAGATTCTGTACAAGTGCCATGATGCCATGTTAATCTCTTAATTTGAATATAGTTTGAGCCAGGACATGATCACTAGATTCAAACATTACTGGTTGACTCTTGAAACTATTGATCTTGTCAAGCAGTCCATGTCACTACTATCTACAGAAGTGGATGGTGTGGTCAGGTTGCCCCCATCTCCAGAACCTCCACAGAGGAGATGGAGAGTAAGGAACAGGCCAGTTGTGCAACATAACGGTGATTCATCCGGGCCTGAAGTTGTGGAAATTGTCAGTAGTGATTAATATTCTGAGTTATAATCCCGTTCATATTCATATCTGAGTCATGAATATATGACCTTCATGCACGGCCCGACTGAATACAAATTAAATTAAGTATGGCTCTCAGAGTTGTCAGATCCACCCGGAATGCATCCGGGTCTGAATTACTCTGATATCAGAGCACCCTGACATACCATGTGGGACCACATTATTACGATCGTGTCTTACATCGACATGTGAACATATATATCAAGGTATCTGCTTCTCCTATTGTGAAACCCAGTTGACTCCATATAGGAATAAAGTCACACAGTAGCATGTGTTGTGGAAGGACCGGGGCAGCACAGCCATAAACCACAACGTAGTATTTGCACCACAGTTACAGCATTCACAGCATGTCTACCAAAGCTATGCGAAAACCCGCAACAGGAAAAGGTAAGAAGAAGGCAGCTCTTGACATTGAAGAAGCAGGTCCTTCCAGACGCGCCGGTGCCACCACCCATGGCACCAAGACATGCGGTACCATCAACACTTATATAGATGAGTTCTATGATCAAGAAGAAAAGGCACACAAGGCACTGATCGGATACGCGCGCACCGACATCATACGCAGGAATCTTGTCTTCGGAACATACAATAATTGTGAGCTCAGTGAAAATGAAAAATGCATTCTCCTTGAGTCTTTCAACCAGAATGGACTCGATAGATTCGGTGTCGCTCATTCCATCCCTTTGTTCGTTCGACGAGCAGATCTTGTCAAAGGTGTAGTATGCTCTCTTGCCTTGACTTCTGAGAAATTCCAAAAGGACGGCTCTCACCTCCCTATCCTGCGCTTTGTTGACGATATGGTCTCCAACGATGAGGGTCATTTCAATGAGGCAGAAGGTCCTGAGATCATCGCTGCTGGCGGTCGTCACCGTTGTTTCGCACTCCAAGAGTGGATCAATCAGAAGAAGGTCCTTGTCACTAATGCAAAGAGGGCTCTCAGAGATTTAAAGGACAAGTCTCTCGCTTCAGATGACCCTGCCCTTTCTGCTCAGATCACAGAGGCAGAGTCAGCACTGAAGTATGCTCAGGGACTTGTGGAGATGCATGGCTCATGGATGGTCGCATTGTATGACAAGGGTGAGCACCCCAGTTTGTTACTATTCTCTCTCCTTTCCATGCAGGTCCATCTGCATTAATGATCATGATGTTGATGTTCATTCCTCCATATCCCTTTCAGATGTCATTGACAGCTGGGGTGACACTGTTGCCATACATTTATCAATGAATCAGCGACTTTACAGCTATGCGGAAAGTGTTGAGGAGGGAATCATCCAAACGTTCAAGATGATGGACTCACAGAAGAAGACATGGCAGGACTATGTCATAGCACAAGGACTTCGCCCACAATCACATGGATACAAGATAGCAAGCCTGCTCCAGCAGGACTATGTCTGGAAGTTGATGCAAATGCTGGTCGACATACCTTCAACACATTACATTCATTCCAAGATATTCAAGACTTCACGCTTGACTACAGATCTTCTTTCAGAACACGGAGGGGTGAGTGCCACATTTCTCAATCTGTCGGATTCTGAAGACTACTCCTCTCCATTGCAGCTGCTGGCGGCCATGGTCATCTATCTGGAATGTCGTCTCAGGCTCTGTTTCAACAATGTCCAGTGGGACATGGAACGAGTCCAGACTGTGATGACCATGCTTGCACACGATCGATCCACACAGTCATCCAAGGACAAGGCTGAAGATTATTTGATGGAGTGCATGGGTAGATTGGATGTTGCGAAGCCTGTCGATGCAGCCATTAATGACAAACTTTGGAAAGGAATTGACAATGCATTCAAACATCATTTGTCTGAGGGCGATGTCTGGAAGTACTTGGGTTCGAGAGAGAGCATTTGGACCGACGGCTACAAGAAGTATACTGAGGAGGTCCTTGACCTGATGAAAAACATGCATGCCAAGATGATCTCCGAGGACAGGTTCTCTGGGGCCTCGGAGGAGATGAAGACTGCCTGGGCCGACTGTGTTTCAAAGGTGAAACTTGTCCTCAACAGGAGTGGTACAGCAGAGGACCCATCATACATGCCATTCATGTCAGTGTCCGTATGGACGACACTCTCTCGACAATTCAAACATATTCCAAAAGCACTCACGGAGGTCGGTGTGGTTCTTATTCTGGATCGCCTCTGAGGCATCATGCTTACCCATTCTTGTCATGTAGATTTCTTCATGGTACAGTCCACTTCTGTACGTCAACAAGATCATCAGTGGAAATTGGAAGATTGGGTCGGCCACTGCAGAAATGATGTGAGCACTCACAGCACATCCAGACTTGGATCAAAACCTGACTCATTTGGCGATCAGAGCGGTGAGTGTGTCTTACCCTGTAATCTTCCACCTCACTAGCGTCTCTGACACACACTGTCATCTCACAGACTACCTGGGGGATCATCGAGAACTTCACCGCTCTCCTTCACATGGAGCAACAAATCTCCATGGTCAACATGCCCTCCCGTCCAGAGTTTGCGACGCTTGTAAAAGAGTTCCTGCTCCTCGAGGGTGACAAAAAGATCACCAAGCCTTGGAAGGATGGCAACCCATTGATCATAAAGAGGGTCACCGGTGACACAGACGGTGAGTCTACCTATCTTGTCCTTCAAGACTCGAGAGTACTGAAAATAGTCACACACTGTCTTAGAATTCTTCCTCAATCTCTGCCTCATGCACACCTTGTTCCCTCCTCGTGCACTTCCTCAGCCTAACCCGAGTCCTCATATATTGTCCTTGCCTTCCCTGGCTCCTATTGACTCACTCAACATCAGTCATCACTCCTGTCTCTGACTCACATTGAGTCCGCCTCCTTTTCTCCACTTCTTTGATCTCTTCCTTCCTTTCTTAGAATACCCTTAGCCCTATGCTCTCACATGCATAGCCTTGGCTTCTCTTCTCGCACAGCCTACTTCCTGTGCTTTCCTTCTTTGGTTTCTTCTCTCCGATTCCTTCATATTCTATGACCTTCCTTCACATAGCCCATGACTGGTGCTGTCCTCTTTCCACACAGCCCTTGACTGGTGCTGTTCTCTTTCTCCTTTCTTGACATGGTCCGTGCCCCGTACCTTACGCTATATAAGCCCTCGTAGCATGTACCATGTTCCCTATTCTTGATCTCCCTGGACTTCCCCTGGACTTCCCCTGGATATTCCCTGAACATCCCCTAGTCCTTGTACTCTAGTCTTAGACCCACCTTGCAATCCTAGTCTCCTTCACTGATTCCAAGATCGACCCAGTATATGACCCCTTGGCTAACACTCCACGTGTGCAGCCTTCGTCCCCACATACACCATCGACGGCATCAGCCAAGGCCTCCCTTGTCCTCAACCCCACCAGGGCTATGTGCAAGCTTACCCAAGCCTACACGTAACATGCACATCACAGTCATGTCATATCAGTGGGCCAGGTGGTGGTATGGGTGAGCAGGTTGGTGAGCTTGAGCTGGTGGAGTCAGGACATGATGAGCACTCACCACTTGTGATGTCATGTGATGAATTCACATTCTTTTACACTGCCATCATCCATCCTTCTTGCATCCATCATGTCAAATTACTATTGGCAAGATGATCTGCCATCTGTCCTACATCTCGATTACATACGCCAGGTCGAGTATACCATACATCCCGTGAATGATCTTGTATTCGAAGTCAGAGCAAGAAATCGGCACAATAGCGATCATTATCACCGTACATTCCTTCCAACACACTACCACACGATGCTCTCTATGGCCCTCTGGCGTATCACTCTACTCATCACATTTCAACAAGAGCTCGACACCGATACCACTCAAGATGACCCCTTCGTTCCATACCTTCTACGCCTCATGGTATATCTGGACAACATAATAGAGACTCTCATACGTTCCGCCTGTCAACTCAAATTTCAGAATATAGCAGGATACCGTGGTAAAGGATTTGAGGAATTCATTGTCATGGAGATTGTGGTACATCTTGTTCGTCTTGTTCGTCTACCTGTTTGTGTCATTCGTCTACTTGTTCATCTTGTTCGTCTTGTTCGTCTACCTGTTCGTGTTGTTCGTCTACCTGTTCGTCTTGTTCGTCTACCTGTTCATCTTGTTCGTCTACCTGTTCATGTCGTTCATCTACTTGTTCGTCTTGTTTGTCGACTTGTTCGTATCATTCGTCTACTTGTTTGGGTTGTTCGGTATGCTACAGATAGATATTGCAAATGAACACCACTGTGAGTGGTGTTCATCACGTCACCAATTAATGATGGCGACCTATTTTCCCACACTATCTATAGATTAACCCTTTTATAGTAATGATTAGTCAGCCATGACACACACATAATATATATAAGCCCTACTTGTTGCCACACCATTACTAACCATTTTTGCTCCAGACAATAGCCCAATTTGATTAAGACAGCATCCCCCTGTTTAAAATACAGGCTCACTTGACTCAACGCTTATTCCAGTACATACAATTATGTCTGACATGAGACAATCAACCGCTCCACATGGTTTGAAAGGTATACATATATATATACTCATTAATCCAATGTCCCACTCTGAATATCTTGTTATCTGTTACATTGAGCGTACTCTTGAGGACAAAGGACAAAGGAGCTAGCAAAGTAGTGCCTCTACCACGGAGAGGGCACACTTCCTTGATCTCTTATGCTAGTGAAGACTGAGGGGTTGCCACACGAAGGCAAGACTGAGGAGGACTTAGACGACGAAGGGACTAGGACTGACTCAAGATGATACACTGTATAGCGCGGATAGAGAATATACTAACTCAAAGATACATCGAAAGTGGTAAAAAGTAGGGATAAGAGTGAGAGCAGTTATGTATCAATAAGCAGTACAGAGGGGGAA
>JBBPJJ010000471.1:0-14925 GCA_038088635.1 Veloboletus limbatus
CGCCGTCACGACCGTGCCGAATGGGGTGACTCTGATGCGGTGCAGGGCAACCCGATCTTTGCAACAAGAACGTGGTCACCGGTTGAAGCCGCGACTGCAGATCGGCAAATGCGGCAGGTGTCTGTCCCACCCACTCAAAATGTCTCAGACTCCAGACCAGTGTCTAGGTTGTGTGACAGTGATACAGCCACCGTAAGTGCTTCAGCTCTATTATGCCGGTTATATCTCACTCCATCGCGACAGTCGTCTTCGAGGCCCAGCTCACCGTATCTTCACGCCCTACACCAGAGATCATCGGATTCCGCTTCGACACGCTCCTCTTCAATATATTCCGAGCCACGCCCGGCTAACCACCCGACTCCGCAGCCTGCACCACGTCTGCTGCCCCGCCTCTCCTTGCCTTCTATGTCTTATGATCCACCACGACCCCAGTCTGCTGATAGTATTACCGGCCATGACTATCTATCATTCATCGATTTCTTTTCCCCATCTACGTCCGATGAATTGAATATTTATAGCATCCAAGATAAATCTCGCCGTCAACCCCAACCGATCAGCATTCCACCCTCCAGTCTCTATGCTGCTTCATGTTACAATCCTTCATCGACCTCTCTCGCGAGCATGAAGTTCGCACCGCCAAGTCCTACGTCTCTTCCTGTGCAACAACCGTATCCGGTGTGCTCCCCCTCGGACTCGTCGCCTTCCGTTGCATTCTCCTCAATGGTATTTGCCACCCCACCTAGTCCTTCTGCTGAACATGTCGCTTCCACCTGGCTCCAACCGTTGTCAGACCCACCCTCTCCCTACTCCCCCCTCGAGTTTGCGCCGCCGCCTAGTTCCCCACAGGAAATCTTCGACGGGCCTTCTCTTCCCACAGCGCCCGAGTTGACTTCCGAACGTGGCAGGAAGCTCAAATCAGCCAAGCGTTCTATCTCCTTGTCGCCACATCCTGTTCATCATCATCTACTATTACCCCTTCCCCCTACGACGAATCAGCTCGATGCAACCGAGCGGGCAGACCGTATTCGGCGAAACCGCAAGCTCGCTCGTGTTTTCGGCAGGATGCCAGGTACAGACGAGGCAGCAACTGATGCAGATGAACCTTGCGTATCGAAGAAGCCGCGTTCGCCTTCGTTGGCAACCTTGCTCACGAAACCGAAAATTCACCGGCATGCTGTGTCTGTCTCGGTCTCTCTTAAATCGCATGGTATGAAGACAGAACCTTCTACTCCTTGGCAGACAGACAGTCCGGATGGTCGCAGGCACTCGACTCCCCTGGCGACGGGTTCGTTCACGTTGTATGTTGATAATCAGCGGGATGTCAAGGCTGCAAAGGACCCTCGCCGTAGGCATAACATCATGGATTCGCCGGAAACCGCATCTTCGAGATCGTTTATCGATCTATCGGATGAGGAAGCTCGTGAAGATGATGATGTGTCGGGCCTCAACTTTCTCGCACCCTGTCCGCAGAAGTATCGACGCTTGCATCAGAGTACTTCGACGCCTTCTCTCTTCGAGTCACTCGATTCCGAGGCACAGGCGGAGGCTGACAGGCGACGGAAGCGGGAAAAGGTGGCAAAGCTTCATCGCTTCCTTGGCTCGCGCGTTCCTCCGGAGGCTATCATTGGGAGTGTATTCGGTCCCCCTTTGCCTCCTGCTGCGACCACTGAAGAATCCAGCAGCGAGCATCGGCTTCGCGGACACAAGAATGAGCCTTCCGATGACTTTGACCGTGTTAAAGAGGAGTTGGACGGAAAGGAAAAGGCCCTCAACGTTCGCCGGGCGCAGAAAATGGAAAGGGTACGCACCACTGTCTCTGTATGTTTGACACTGCTGACTTGATGAATAGGTATTCGGTATTCCTCCACCTCAGATGCTCTTTCATACCCGTCCGAGTCGCCCGACAGCTCCCATATCTCAACCGACATCTCCTGCCAATATCCATCCTTATGTCCTAACACTCGATTTTCCTTCCAGCTCTCGTAACCCCAACCAATCTGCATACATGAGAAAGACACTTCACCGCCGGGGTCCATCGGATTCTTCGAGATGTTTGCTTCCTCACATGGAAGATACACCCCAACTCAGTCCTTCCTCGTTCGCGCAGTCATTCACTGAGTCGTTTACGGAATCGTTGTCAGGATACCAAGAAGCCCTAGCACGATCTTCTGTCTACCTCAACTATCAGCACTCTTTAAACTCGTTGGTCGATATCATTGATCGGGTCCGTATTTATAGTTTGGCTCATGTACATACGCTTATACTCTTCCAAGGATGATCGCAAGTCACTCGTTGAACTTCATCGTCTCCTTCAGGGAGGAGACGCGTCACCCTTGGAGGAGGAAGTGACAGTGGATCCTCGTCACGTTTCGATGACAGCTTCCTTGAAGTCGGAACGACGGCACTCGCTCCCGTCAAAAGCGTCCACGACATCGCTATCATCTGAATTCCACGCTTCTCCCGAGTTGTCGCAGTTCCAGATTCGACGACGCAAAGCAGCCAAGTTGACAAACTTTTTCGGAGTCGACTATCGAGAACTGATCCACGATATTTTGGAGAGCGTTGAGAAAGGCGTTGAGGAGGAACGTAAGCAGGGTACTCTGCAGCCTCAGGAGGTCGAGGTGAGTGTACCCGCTATGGCTGGCCATTCCGTCCGAGAACCTTATCTCGACGCCTAGGTGTTGATGCACCGAGTCAGGAGCCTCCGAACTATCCAAGACCCGTTCCTGTGATATTGTGTTATTTCTTGGTTTATATTCCGTTTTTTATTTCCTATGCCATCCCTAGTCGTCTTGGCATCCGACACCAGTCAACATAACCGTATATTCACATTAATGAATCCCAGTTTAGTATCGTCAACATAATGAGTGGTGCCGAGTAGTAGAGTAATATTACAAGATGACTAATTCTCCACGACATGAATGACACCAAAAGATGTGCGATTCGTCCATGAACTGAGTTCGATGCGAGTGGGAATCCGTGTCGGAGGATGCATCTGGGACGGGGGACAGGCCCCTTGGCGGTGGGGTGTGTCCATGAGCAGCGGTTTCGCTTTCGATCCTGGCTTTCAGCATACTCAAGCTGACTTGGCGCTTGTGGCGTGTTTCGGGTGAGAGTCCAACGTCAAAGACAGATCGCGTGGGTGGCACGAGATTGCTCGACTTGGCGGTCAACGACGCACGCCGCAAATCGCTGCTCGTCCGGCTGGAAGGTCGTGCACCGGGAGAAAAGGGTCTCGAGGTGGCCCTCGAAACGGAACGCGCGGCAAGCTGGTCTTCCAGGATGTGAATCTGCCGTTGAAGCCGATGCGTCTTGTCCTGCGCCTCGAAGACGGCGGTCTCCAGAGCACGTATCTGAGATCGAGCCGACGACAGCTCGATCGTGTGCTGTTGCTTCACAGCGCTGAGCATCTCGTCGTCCAGCGACCGCAGGCCGCCGTCGTCAGTAATGGGTGTCTTTTGTATGCTCCCTAGCTCTTCCTCCTTGGCCACCAGCTCGCTCTGCAGAGCCTCGATTTCCGTCCGGTAGTGATGGATGAGCTGACTCTGTTCGGCTTCGTTCCTGCGTGACGATGCCAGCGCGGATTCCAAGTGGGAGATTTCCTCTTCCCGATGTCGTGCTTCCGTGTTCATCCGGTTGCCGAGATCTGCTCGTTGCACCTCTGTCTGTCGCATTCGTGTACGCTCAGCTTCCAACGTCTTCACGGTCGCTTGTGCAGACTGAAGTTCGGCTTCAAGCATGGAGTAGCCGCGTTGTAAATCTGCGACACTTTGTTGCAGCGAGCGGTTGTCTCTCTCCTGAAGCGCGTCCGACTCTTTCCGTAGCCTCGCCGCCTCTGCCTCTCGTTCCGTCCCTTCGTTGAGAGCCACCTCGAGCTTGGTGATGAGTGTGTCACGAAACCTCTTTTCGTGCTCCAGCCTCTCTATCTGCTCCATGAGCTCCAGTTTGACAGACGTCAACTCGACGATCTTGGGTCTCATCTCCTCCAGAGACTGCATGAGCCTTGTTCCCTCGGCCTGCAGGTCCTTTTGCGTCTTCTCTGACCCCTCCGCGCGACGAAGTGCAGCACGTAGTTCTCCTTGCACATTTTGGAGAGCCCTATCGCTCGACGTCACTTCGGAGGCTAATTCCCCAAGTTTTTGTTGAAGCTGTTTAACTGCACTTTGGTTGAACTCCACCTGCGACTGCAACGATGCGCGCTCTTCCAGTAGAGCGTCATGACGATTGTTTGCAGACTGCAAGTGTCCTTGTAGCGTGTCACGGTCGACTTCAAGGCTAGAATGTCGAGCCTTCCAATTGGCCTCGCTCTCGGTTTTCAAGCGAAGCTGTGATTCCAGGTTGTCTCTCTCAGTCTTGATGATTGTATGGGACTGGGGAGTGGCGTCGGTATCGCACGAAAATGAGGGTGCCGAGAACGCACCTGTTGTATTTTGTTAAGCTGGAACTCGAGTTCGTCTGCGCGATCCTGGGTGTTCTTCAGAGAGATATCTAGTTTGTCCGCCCTGTCATCACTCTCAATCTGCTCCTCCAGCTCGCGGACACGCTGCTGATGTTGATTGGAAGTAGTTTGAACTTCCTCGAGCTCGGCTTTCCTGAGTTGAATTTCACGTTCCTGAATGCACATAAAACACCATTCTAACGCGAGAAGTCCAGTAGCGCACCCACCTGGTTTCTAACACGTTCCAACAGTTCCTTCTCACGAGAAAGGATTTCCTCGAGTTCGTTTCCTTGCTTCGCAGCAGTGATTTCGAGTTCTTGAACACTCTTGGATAAACGGGCAGTCTTTGCTTGCTCAGAAAAGAGTAACTTTTCCTTCTCTTGGAGTTCTAAGGACGAGGACTTTAGCGACGTTCACATTATATCCAAAAATAACTGTACCCGTCTCGACCTCTTCCAACCGTTGGATGGACGCTATTAGCGAGGCCTTCTCGGAGACCAGAAGAGAAATAGTCTGTTGGCGGCTTTGGTCTTGTTCTTGCCATCTCTTAGAGTTGACAATAGCACTGGCGCGTAGTTCCTCTATCTGACCGCGAGCTGCAAATAATTCCTTTTCGACCTTTGTCGAGTGAGCCCGGGAGTCGTAGACTTCTCGTTGCGCTAATCCCAAGTCCGAAGTCAAACGTTCAATGTCTGTCATCGTGTCATGGGGAGGCTCCGTCTTCACAATATTCAAAATGAAGGGACATACCGCGCTGCAAAGAATCGACTTTCTTGCCCATCTCACTCAAAGTTTGATTCAATTCAAGGCGACTGGTCTCCAAATTGCCAATCTTGGTTTGGGCGGCACTGTGTAGCTCCTCCGATCGCAACTTTGCTCGGGAGAGTTCCTCAACATGGCGTGTGGCAACGACGCAAGATTCCACTGCTCGTGCAAGCTCGTCTTCGAGAGCTTTGCAGCGAGCACGTTCTTCCTGCAGGACTTTGGCGTTCTGTCGAGCATCTGGCCTCACCGTCTGTTAGAAAGGCAAGCTAGGGATGGAAGTCAGTCACTCACCGGCCTGAATTGCACCAAACCGGGCCAGAGAAGCTTCAAGAGCAGAGTTCTCGGTTTTCAGGGAAGTTATGACCTGACGCTGCTCCGCTAGTCGATTCTGGAGATCGTCGAGAGCCTGCTGGGTGACTAAAGGAGTCGTCACGGACTGTGAAACGGAAGCCGGCGAGCCTACGCGCTCTTGAGGGGGTGGTGGGGACTTTGGCGAAGGCCTCGGGCTCTGAAATCGAGGCTGGGACTGAACGATGGCGTGCACGTCTGGAGCATCAGCCCGGGGTAACGATTCAATCCAATTGGTATCGGTATCGTTGGCACTGAATCTGTGGGAACCATACACTGTTCAGAGACACTTCATGTCACAACATTGGGAGCGCACAGGTCATTGATGTCCCGCTCGCGTTTCCTTTCCTCCGCCGGTGCTGTGGGCTCTGCCAGAACGGGAGTATAAGACCGTGACGGTGGCGGGCTAGCTAACGAGGTGCTGCGAGTTCCTGCGACCGCGGTCTTCTGTTGCTGTCGCTTCTTGAGCTATACGAAATGGTGAGCTTTGACAAAGTGTGGAATGGCGAGACGCGCACCATCGCCTTTGCCCTCGCAGCCTTTGCAGCTCGATCATCATCATCGGCCTGGGACATGAAAATGAGACCTTGTTGTCAAGTCGTTGGTTAGTAAAGACCGCCTTGCTCAAGTTTGACGCACGACACGACGCATTCCCTGTCCGTAAGGTTTTTACTCAACGGTACATAATGCGCTGATCATAGTAAGCCGATAGAGAATAAAATGAATTGAATCTCAACGGAATATGCACAGTGTTGGTACTAGCAAGTGGCAGAAACACCAGAGGTAGAAATTGGGCAATAGCAGATGACCCGTAAGGAGACAATATGTATATCAAAGCAGTGAAAGGGTGCATGCCTACAAACGAGACTTGCATATAACTTGTAAGGATTGACTCGAGGCGAGCGTTGGAGATAACGCAGGCGGGTGAGAGTATGGCGACGATATCAATGGACAGATAGTTGAGGACAGAACCGGTGACTAAATAGAAACAGGAAGGGAGTGACGCAGAGAAAAGAAAAAAAAAAAAAACAAGAAGGGTCACAGTTCATTCTTCATCATGCCCAGACCTGCAGACGATGACTCAGTCATGACTACCCCAGGAGTATTGTAAGATCACTCACTCGAAGTGTGCTATCCCAACTGCCTGTACAAAGGGCCATGCCATCGACCGACACGCCCAAACAACTGACTCGGTTTTCATGCCCAGTCAAGACTCCTACACGCTCGCCTCTCAGCGTATCCCAAACATTGCAGGTCCAGTCATCATAACCTCCGAAAAGGATACGACCAGAGATCGAAAATGCGACTGAAGTGATGCCGCAGAGTATGTTGTCGTGAGTGAAGCTGTTCAATTCGCGATCTGCTCGGATGTCGAACAGCCGGCAGGAGGCATCATCAGAACCCGTGGCAAAGGCATCGCCGTTGGGGAAGAATCTAGTGAACAGGATTCAGAGACAAAGATGACCCCGACAGGGTACAGACCCACTGAACAGCGTTGATATCGGACTCGTGACCAATAAAGGTTTGTGTAGCGCGACCACTACGAATATCCCAAAGCTTTGCCGTGGCATCGCAAGCACCAGAAACAAAGACATTTTGGTTTGGGCCAAGCGACAGACTGCAAGGAAAGATGGGAGTGAGGTGACGGGAAGACACATCTGAAGGCAATTACCTCATGACATCACCAGTATGGTCGCTGAATTCGACAACTCGCACACCCGCTTCGATATCCCAAAGCATGCAGGTCATGTCACCAGAGCTAGTGACTATTTGCCGATCATTGATAAACCTGCAGCAGCTAAGGTAACCGGAGTGGGCACTTAGTTCGCGAGCGCCTCTGACACCGTTAGCTTCCCGACTGTTGAGATTGTAGATGGAACAAATGTTGTCGAGACCACCACAAGCGACGAAATTTCCGGATGGCGAGTATGCGCAGGTCATGACCCAACTCGACCGGAGGGGGATCGCGTGGACCTTGTTAGTGGTATAGGCGTCCCAAACGATTAGCTTGCCATCTTGCGAGGCAGAAACAAGATGTCGTCTATCTGCTGCCCAATGCATAGCATAAATCTTTGCGAGGTGTCCCTTGAGAGCACGTCGGGGTCGCATCACGATCCGAGGTAGTGTGTCAACCTCGGCAGCCATGGCCCGCACTAAGAGCGTACAAGGTCATTGTGTAGATCCTCGAAGAGAATGGCACCGGGGAGGGGAGCACGTACGGCTAGTATCGGCGGAAGCCTCTTTGCTCGCACGGATTTTCTCCTTCAAGACCTCCGCTTCACGACGTGCCGCGGCAATGCGTTCTTGTATATCACCCTGGGATTGGGCCATTGTTTGCGAATCAAGTCTGGTGTAGATGAAGATGACAGGTGAGTAAGAAGGTCCTCAGGGCTAAAAGAGATATGTCGTTGTCTTGAGAGAAGAAAATTTGCTCACCTGCGATGCTTGCGAAACAAGGATGAATTAGTGGAAAAGCGTGCGAAGAAGCGCTCAAATAGTACGCAAAGGAGTGCGATGAAGATGGCTATGTACTTGCGTAAGCACCGCCGACAACGACGACGAGGAGGAGGAGGAGAGCGGCGATGGCGACGGCGAGGACGTATTCCAATCAAACCGGGAACCGCTTGGCTCTCCACTCAGACACACTAGCACACGTTCACAATATCGGCAATTCCCGAAAGTCCGATGGTGGCGCATGTAATGATGGGAATTTTTATACGCAACAACACATTTACACTGTAATAGCAGGGGTAGCATTGGCGTTGGCTGTGTATGTAGGATGCGCGGCCTGTGGTTGCGGCGCGCCGACATGGTACTGAGCCATGGGATGTTCCACCGGACCAGCCAAAGAACCAAAGGATTCCTTGACGGACGACAGCCAGACACTCTGACCACGACTCGCAGCAATCCCGGCCATGACAGCTAGGAACACAGTGTAGAGCAGAACTAGCAGAATTCTCAGATTTAGATTTGGAAGAACGAACACGGCTCACTAATGATGAAGTTTAGGAATGAAAAGGCTTCGATTGCTTGGGTTTCTTGGCACATTCCATTGTAAACGGCTGGAACGGTGATGATCAAGGACAGCACGCCATGCATGCATACAAGTCGTACTGTTCACATAATCACAACCAAACGGGAAACTGAGATTGTACCCAGAGACCGTGTCGCCTGCAGTGGCCACCCAGAGGATCCAAAGAACAGCTGTGGAACGTTATGGATCACAATTGTATGCGAAACAACACGCCGTCAGCTTACACAACCAAGCCAGTTCGACCACAATCATGGAAGTTAAGGCGCCACGACGAATGAAATCGACAAGAAGCCTGCACCGGTAGATCAGTCTATAGGAAGAGCAACGGAAGACAGCTAACAACATGACAGGCAAAGTCACCAGAGATATCACCGCGACGGCAACACCAAGACCACAGAACGTGGTCGTAATGCGCAAATATTGTTGTGTTTGTGATATCAAATGGGCAGAGATGGCCAGCACAATGAGAGAGAAGAGCGTCGTCACTCCTGAAACGTGCGTGAGTGGAATCTTGCATTCTGGTCGACATTGCTCACCTAAAACACCTTGGCGGATGAGTAGGACAACGCCCATTGTCAGATGCAACTTTCTGAGTAGGGGGGGGGAAGGTTGGGAATAGCAGAGGCTTCTCCTTAGTTCTTCGGTCTTTATCTTCCCAAGACAGGGACAAATACGACATCATGACAGAAATATTTAATAGGGAAGATGTTAACCTGTGGCGTTGTTCGATTTGAGCCATCCTTGCGCCCATCTTGTCGAATGGGCGACTCTTATGACCTTGCACAGCCCTGTAGTATCCATCATGCTGGTGTGCCTTCAGCGCCCACCACAACGAAGGACCAGAAAAACACCGTTGCGAGATCCGCCGGGGACATGGTGGAGCTCCCTTTCAGAGCTGGAGATGCAATTATCCGACGTGAGAAAACCTATAATTTAGTCCACTGTCCAGAGTGCAGCACTACCGCAACGCCCGTATATGGATACATTCTGGCACAACGTAGATTTTGCGCCAAGTATGGGGACCTTGGCTCATGGACAGGCACATTTTACCAAAGATCCTGAGTAAATCTTATCCCGAATCACACATTGACAAGACACAGCCTAATTAACGTTTCTACATGTTCAGGCCCCTCTCACACAAATTAGGGCTTGGCAGCGGCGGGCGCCCGATGCATGCATGGCGCCGACTCGAGTCCCGACTCAAGCAATGGTTCAAAGCCCTCTGTGATGACGCAGATGCTTTATGAGCCGCACATTCGAACCTCATGTTTGTGCACAACTAATGATCAGCGCAAACCTACCGAGCTTCCACAGTTTTGGCTTAGTCCGAGTCCAGGCCTTGTGGTCAGGGGCAACGAATGCGTGCTTGTAAAATTCGTTCGTTTTGCAAGTGATCAACAGTCTGTCACACATGGCTCCAATTGGTCGGTGTCTGTACCAGGGTTCCGAGCAAGCACAGCGGGTAAAGTCTTGCTGCGTTAGTCCGACTAAATTAAGCCCTTAATTATTTCGACCAGTCGGCGCCGTCATCCAAGCATTCGTTAAGGTGCTCACGCCTCGGACTCGGTACGAAGTAGAGACATTACAACGGGCCCTCATAAGTCCCATTGGCACCAAATACGTTTGATTTTTGGGTATTTCATTTGTTGTGTCACTCAGGTATCACTATTACATTTCTACCGACCGGGACGCGGGGATATCCTGACTTCATTCAGGTCATGCTGATCCCAACGATTACATCGGACTCGGAATAGCGCTGAAGTGTCGGTTATATTTGATTCACTTTTGCTAAATATCCAAGAGAGTGGATACATTCCAAAGCTTCAACCTACATATATCCAGCACCGAAATAGTAATATATAAAAATAATCAGGGCTACGTTAGCCAAAGTTCCTCGTCCATTGTCGACGAGCAACAAGCACCTACAGGCAAACGTCAGGGACCCAAGAACCAAATCATGCTGAGCACATACCTTCATTTAAAAATAATTCAATTGGCGTGAGTTGTCAGTGCGCGGAAGGTAGTTTCCGCGGCAATTTCCATAGCGGTCCCTCTGTCGCGGGCTACACCCCTCCCATATTCAATACCGTTGACTGTAGGTGACCATTCGTCAGTTTTCAGGAAACAAAGTACCGACTTGGATGGCTTACAGTACGCAACGGCTAACCATCGTGTGTCATGCGATGGGCCGGTCTGTGTGTACGACCAGGAAAGAGTTCGCGTGTGACCATATCGACCTTGAAGATAGTTGTTCAAGTACATCCGCCAGTCACTTCGTTGACCTAAAGCACTATTAATAAGCCTTGACCACGGAAGCGGAGCCGGGAAGCACTTACGCTGCATAATGTTTGGGAAAGATCGTTCAGAAGAGAGTCGGTACAATGGATATCTAGGACTCGTTGGAAAGGAGAACGGCACTGATCATGAGCTTTTAAACAGGGAGGATCCACAGGAAGTCGGATACCGTCATTTCGAGTCAAAAGATGACGAGAAACCCGCCCAACTATCCGAAAGATTGCACCGGTAAGAGCTGAGCTCAAGTACCGCAGCTGTGTGCAGATCGGAAACGTCAGCGGTATAGCCGTGTTTGGAGAGCAGAGGTCATTGTATTGCGATGAGTTGTAGCTGTAGCGGGGTATATTGTGATTGCCATCGGTGTGAACGTCCAACCGCAACTTCGAGTAAGTGGAGGAAACGCCATACTTTGCCTGCCGATCTGACTCACACCGCCAAGCTGTGTGTGAGAATAAGTCATCGCGGGATGTTAGAAACCTCCGAGGAATATGTGACGATCGTGACGAGTGGTTAGCCAAGTATACGGGTCTCTGTTTCCTTGTTACAAAAGCTTTATAGGACCAAGAGGTCGTAGTTTCCACAAATTTCAGCGACTTGGATGGCAGCACAGCATGCTGGCGGCTCTGTAAGATAGCTGCGCATGAGTTGGTGGCGGCAGCGGCAGTGGCAGTCAATCCCCAGACATCAAGGGACCATGGACCCATGTCTGACCGGTTTCATGATGAAGTTCATATATGTCCACAGTCCAGAATGACGCTTCCATGGCCGCAGTGCTCGTTATGAGAGATCCAAATCGCAGCTTTGAGCGCAGCGGTCTACTGCGGTGCCTTGACTGAAGAGCCTCATCTACATTCGGAAAGGAAATAGTGACGCGTTGGAGTCAAGAGCACAGTTCTCTTGGACGGACGTGTGAGATATCGCAGTGACAACAACTCGTAGGCAGATTTGGGTTCAGTTGCCATATATGTATGGTACCACCCCTATCATGTATTCCCATAACACGCAGCACGACCATATCGTTTGAAGCACCTTTGATCAGAAACCGCACAATACAGATCTAAGACGCTGTGGTAGGAAAGGGGTGGAATTGCAGAAATAGGATGTGACCAGGCAATTACAGGCTTAAACCTCAGTCTCTTGCGACCGTAGTACGCCCAGAGCGGTTAAAACACCCTTGGCAGCGGCTTCCATCGCCGCGCCACGAGAGAGTCCATTTCCACGTCCCCATTCGACTTCATTTACTGTATTGAGACGTCGGTCGCAGAGAGGAGTGATCGAAAGGTTGCACGCACAGTACGCGATCGCCTGCCAGATAGGCCGGTTATCAGGACCCTCAGGCCACGTTTCCCAAGTCAACCGGCGACGTGGATCATCTCTGTGGACCCCTTGTAAGTAGTTATTGAGGCTCTGACGGTAATCTGGCATTATTTCTTGGTGAGGAAACGATTGGATAATGAACGATGCTCCTACTTACGGGTGATGGGTTCCATTGCAACGTCGAAGCGGATGCTGTTCGTATTCCCAGCAGGGGAGCGAGGTTGAAGTTGATCAGTCTGTCAAGTTGTCATGCCCCTTATACTCTGCAGGGCAGGCTGTGCAAATATTTCTTGCATGAACAGAATAAAAAGTATTCACAGGTTGGTGGTCAGCGAGGGTGGACCCTTGGCAGCCGGTTTCTGAGCGGACAATGCGCTCCCAGAGCTCGAATCTTGTATCACTGTAAATAGTAATGCGGAAAAGAAGTGCAACGATCAGCTTTCATTTTACCTCCAGGCGCCGCACTGGAGTTTACCAAGCTGTGAAGAGATACTAGTGTGATGTGAGGGTAATCGCGAGATGTAGAGGTTCGCCCGCTTGGTCGAGTTTCATCGACTAGAAGACTTGGAGACAACTTTCATACACCATGGCGAACAGTCCAAGGCATTTATCCCCTCCACATGCTGTGCGGGCAGGCAGATAAGCACTGGAGCTATAACCAGATGCAAGTCGCACAAACACTCGCTAGAAGTGAAGCGCAAAGCTCGCGCTGCCTTCTTACCGGTAGCCGTCAATCATTTCGCTATGTGACATTGTATTCAACCGGGACAGAGTCTCTCATAGACTTTGAGTTTGTTACGTAATTACAAGGTCTATAACCCTACCAGCGAGTCGTCGCTGCTTCCGCTCAGTTACTCGGGTTTGGGCAGACCTCGGAATAGCTGCGCCGCCAATTAATCATTCTGGTTCTTCGAAATACTGCCATTTCATGCCGCCACACTCTTCAGACCCCGTTCCGAGTGTTCAACGCGCATTCCACATGTTCGCGCAATCATCGACCACTTGACTAGACTACACAGCGAAGGCAGTTCATACCAACCAGGATCACAAGCCGCATGGCTCTCAAACGACACCGCCTTGCCTTCAGTTGCACCAGATCCGAGGTCAGCTGTCTACCATGACGTCCCAACGGTCGACTTCTTGAAGGAGCAAATAAATGTTTGGGAACGTTTTCGCAAGCTTCTCCGTCCACTCCCTTCCGTCTTAGCCGATTTACATCGACTTGTATCTGAAACAGAATCCTTTCCCAACAGATGGTACTTTTCGAGTTGCGGGCATTTGCTGGGCGCCGCCCGGCGTTTCCAAGTCCTTCTCCAGGGCCCTACTTTGACGGTCCTTGGAGCGATCCAATGCAGATACCCGACATGAAGTCCTCGTGGTCTCTTTCTCTTTCTTGCTTCTTTGCTCCAAGCAGTTCGATCGTTATTGCGTGTAGAGAGCGCGCCTTATTTCATGCAGCTTGACCATATCGTGTATTATTCCCCAAGTTTATTGGCATCGCCGCGATCATGGAGAGCGCCCACCTACAGAAGCACCAGCTCCGTTCAGCATTGCCTTCGAACAATACCGCCGTCGTCAATACTTTCGCGATGTCCCCGCTGCTAAACGGTATAAAAATCACTGATCGACTATGAGGGCTCGTCAGGTCGATACACGATGTCCCCTGGTACGTATGCGTACTTTCCTCGACTTCTAGATGTGTTCACTCGTGCTCATCTGCTTAGCCCAAGACCCCATCGTCGCGCTTAATAATCGTAAGTCAAGCAGGCTTTCGCTGAGTGACACATCCTAACAAAGAATATCGCTATCCAGACTTGCAGTCCATAGGACGGGCTGCTGCTCTCAGTTGGAAGGACTCGACGAGCGGGCCAACACACAGTCCGGAATGGAAGTCAGTATGCAAAAGTGAATATTCTTATTTTGTTTCGTGTATTTGATCTAATAGGTTCGTGCAGTCTCCGGGAAGGAGTATGGTGTAGGTTTTGGGACTCACAAACACCTTGCGCGTGGTGCGGCAGCGGCACTCGCTCTAGAGGCGCTCAGACTTGAGGCGGAGAGCGAGAGCGGGTGATAAGCTGATTTTCAGTATTCACTATCGCGCCAATTTTTCACGTTCTGTCTATTTATATTTCCCTTCACATCATCCTACATTCCCCTCTGTAGCTTTACACCTATATCACGTCCTGGTGACCTGATCTTTAATTACGCGTCATTGCGTTGTTCAGACGTGGCCGTGGACCGACACTAGCCTGTGAATCAGTGGCACAGCTGGGCTGATGGCGTGATATGAACAACACCATGGCATTTCCAAATTCAAGACCTCTCAGTGTGCACACTGCAAGTCCGACATTATCTGCCATGCCAGCCTCAACCCATGTACGTGTGGTGCGAAGCATGTTGCTAAATTTGTCGCAGATGCTTTGAGCATTAAGCCCAAAATTATGATATATCGTGCTGGTGACTTCCCAAGTCGCCGGCACCGTTGCCCTTGATCCTCTCAATCACTATGGCGGAGTCGTTCTCTGACGCAATGAATGCGACTCAGATAACCGGTCGAATCCGTGCTGTCACCATCATAGTCACCGGGACGAAATCTCCGCTTTATCCCTCCATATTTCGCCTTGCGTATCTCCACATCAGTACAGGTCGTGTGCAATTGTGATCCAACCACCCTCTCAAGTTACTGCGCACATTTACTTCGTGTAATGTGATTTATCACGTCGTGATG
>JBBPJJ010000472.1:0-18716 GCA_038088635.1 Veloboletus limbatus
AGCCTTTAATGAGGCCTCCTTGAGAGTATTTCTCACTGTTTGGGAGGAGACAGGAGAGTCAACAATAGAATTGATGAAGTGGGTAGCTTGGACAGCAGTCTTGGCCTTGCCAGTTATAATTTGCTGAGGAATAGCCCTTTTGTTGGTGGCAAAAAGTTTGGAAGAGCGACCACCATGAAGCCTAGGCCTTTCTGGTTGGATTTCCTGTAGCACCTGGGCCACAGTAGACTTCCCTAGACCAGGTTTAGAAGCAATTTTCCTAGTGGAAAGGCCAAGGGAGGAGAGAGAGATAATATTTTGTCTTTGAGAAGTAGAAATGGGTTTCTGTTACGATTTCCCCTATTCTTACTCCTTTTACGGGAATCCCTAACTTCAGTCTACAACGTCACCCTCGGCATACTCCTTTGGATCCTCCTTGCGCTCCTCGTATTGTACCCGCTGAGTACAACCTTCCTCTGCTCATTCCGACTCGTTCCTTAAGCACGCCTCGTGTTCATCACGTGCTCACCTCGAGGCTTTCCTTTAACATTGCCTTGCTGTGGCTTCCATTCCAGCATTGCCCTGCTGCGGCTTCCTTTCATAGCCTCACACCACGAGTTCCCCTCGTGCTTACCCGAGTCATCCTTATTCCCGCTTCGGACCTTATCCTCGGTCCTTTCCTTGTCCTCATGTCCGGACCATACCCGTGGTCCTTCCCTGTTCCCTTGGACCTCACGGTCATCCCTAGATCCCCGTCTCTCGATCTCCGCCTCATGCATGCCTCGTTCCCTCCTCGTGCATTTCCTCGGCCTAACCTGAGCCCTCCTATATCGCCCTTGCCTTCCCGGCTCCCATTGACTCACTCAACATGAGTCATCGCCCCTATCTCTGACTCACTATTGAGTCCGCCTTCTTTTCTTCCCGCTTCTTTGATCTTCCCTTCCTTTCATAGAATACCCTTAGCCCTATGCTCTCACGCGCATAGCCTCGGCTTCTCTTCTCGCACAGCCTACTTCCTGTGCTTTCCTTTCTTAGTCTCTTCTCTCCATTTCCTTCGTATTCTATGACCTTCCTTCGCACAGCCCATGACCGGTGCTGTCCTCATTCCACACAGCCCTTGACTGGTGCTGTTCTCTTTTCTCTTTCTTGACATGGTCCATGCCCCTTACCCTACGCTATATAAACCCTAGTAGCACGTACCATGTTCTCTATTCTTGATCTCCCTGGACTTCCCCTTAGACTCTAGTCCCTAGGCTCCCACCTAGTTCCCTAAGATCTATCCCTAGTCCTTGTACTCCTTGCAATCCCAGCTTCCTTTGCTGATTCCGCGTTCGACCCGGTATACGACCCCCTTGGCTGGCACTATCCGTGTGCAGCCTACGTCTCCGCGTACACCATCGACGGCATCGGCCAAGGACCCCCTAGTCCTAGACCTCACCAGGGCTACGTGCGAGCTTACCCAAGCCCACACGTAACAGTTTCATAGTGAGAGTGGGAAAATAAACATGGAATGATGGGGTTTATATATGTTAGCTCATACTCAGTTACATAAAGGTGACATAATAGAACCATTGATGGATGTATGTAATGATATTATGGCATGCCAGGGTTCAATTTATGCAATCAAAACGCAAAGTCAAAAAAGTGTCCACATGACATGACATTTTAAAATAGCTGCCATCTTGTCAAATCGTATCCATATCTCTTGATTTATGAACTGATAGAAAGCCAAGGGCAGGTACTATATTTGATATCTATATTTGGTTAGGCTGGAGTTAGGGGTTATCGGGTTTAGTGACTTTGAATGCAAAATGTGCAAACATGCAGACAGTTGTTTGAGCCACTGTACTTCCTAAGCTCTACTTAAGTTTGGTCCTGAGCTTCCTGGCAGACATTGAGTCTTTACATAAGCTGACAATGACAACCCAAGGTTGTTTACCAACTTGATACCACCTATTCCCTATGTCAAATGCAAGTGAATGCATGTCCAAAACTCAGCAGCCCAGTATTGTTTGTGTGCATGGAAGGTATAGGGTGGGTAATTTACTAGGTACTGGTGCTTTTGGTGACTTATTCAGATTCCAGCCTTTGGACTCACTTACCCTTCCAGGCAATGTCTATGCTGGACAGGACATCAAAACGGGGCAGGTTGTTGCCCTCAAGTTTGAACATATCCAAACACGAAATCCTTAGCTTTGTCATGAGCATTTTGTCTACAAGGCCCTTTCCAAGATGCCATGCTTCCCCACTATGCATTGGTTTGGCACACAGATTCCCTACAACATGATGGTTCTCAATCATCTGGATCTTACATTAGAAGAGGCAATATCCAAGTCCCACAATGACCACTTAGTGTTCTCGTTTGCCAACCAAATGGTGTGTGTTGTTTTATTGATTCTGCTAGTCTCGGAACTCTCACACATTCCTAGGTCCTATGCCTAAAAGCATTGCATGAACGAAGTTATATCCATTGAAATATCAAACCATCAAATTTCATGACAGGGATGGGTGAACAAAGTAGCCAGGTGTTTCTGATCGACCTTGGCTTGGCCCAACTTTACTGCAATCCCTATACTCATCAGCATGTTCCACTGGCATCTGGGCTCAAGACTGTAGGCACTATCACCTTCACATCAATCAATGGCCATCTGGGACAGATGCAATCCCGCCACAACAACTTTGAAGCACTTTTGTATAGTATAATTTACTTATGTCGTGGTCGCTTGCCTTGGCAAGATGAAGTCAATCTCATGCGGAGAAAATCTGTTGAGGAATATAGAGCAGCTGTTCTCGAGAAGAAGATTGCCTTGACCAAAAGTCTTTGCCAAGACTTACCTGTACCCTTCCAGACTTTTGCGCAACACATTCAATCACTCGGATTTGATGAGAAGCCATGATATGATTACCTCCACACCCTCCTTGCACAATATGTAGGCACCTTGGCTCCTGATTCCACTCAACTCATTATTAAATCCCCATTGCTCAGGAAATATTCTTTGCCACATAGTGGTTGTGTGTAAGTTGACCCCTTGCCTTTGTTTGTTCTGGCCGCCAAGCTCACAATGAATAATAACATGGGATTTACTCTTGTCCACATAGACACATGGCCCGGAAGGGCTGCAAAAGGTTTGATGCTGCTATTTAGTCAGCATCTATGTATGACTTTGTTGATGTGTTGTAGCTCCAGCCTCAGACCTCCTCCTGATTGTTGTATGGGTTTCATGCACTTGTTGGTTTGTTGTAGTGGCTGTTGCAGTGTTTTTTGTTGTTTCTTTTGTTGTTTTTTTATGGCTAGTAAACCAGTAATGATGTGCCAGGCCATCATGAAGGTTTAAAGGGCTTTCAGCCTGAGGACACCTCAATTGAGACCATCCGAACATCTGAACATTGTCCAGATGCCCGAGCACATAAGTCAGGTAAAATAGAGACAAACACAGCATTATCGTCATTTGCCTGCTAGTCTGAGTCAGCCACTCCATACCATGGTGGTCTAGACACTCTTGAAGAGGCAGCCAAGGCATTACTATGTGTTTGGAATGTGTGTCAACAGGTTTATGTGAGTTTCCCGTTTGATAGAACACACATATATTCTTGTTTTGACACATTGTTGCACAAAGATGAACTGTCTCTCTTGTTTAGATCTTGCAGAGCATTGTGTGACATTACTCTATTCTGTCCAGTGGAAAATCAATGAAGCAGGGATGAAAACTGCTCTGGCTCTTGCTGAGCCTGTCAGCAAGTTGTGCGGTGTACTTGCCCAGGTATGCTGGGGTGGGTTGGGTTTTATTCATCTGACATTGTCTTAGATCCAGATGTTTCTCGAGATACAGCTTCATAGGCCATTCTTGAAGTGGTATGTTAGAAGAGAAGAAATTGTGTTGAAGCTTGTAGCATGTAATCAAGCAGTCATGGCGGTCATGGATTCTGCTTCGAGGTTTGGGGTGAGTCCCTTGTATTCTGTTGAGTTGTAATGCATGCAGAATGACTGGATGTTGATAGATCTCTGTTCAAATCTGTATGTATCACGAGGTGTGCTCTGTGGTGAACGAGTTGAAGCAGGTTGTCCTGGAAGTGCAAGCACTACTATCGCTGGACCATCAGATGAGCAGCTGAGGCCCATGCATGGACCATGTCCCCATTCTCATGACCCTTGACCTATAGACCCCATGCTCCAACATCCGGCCCATGTGAATCTTCAATGATGTAGACTGGAAGAAGTTCAACTCCACCCTGGAATCAGAACTCTCCAACATCCAACCAGACTACCCCATCACGAGCAAACAAGAACTCCAATGCACAGCAATGGACATAACAGAAGCCATAGCAAAGGCAATCAGTGCCTATATACTGTTAAGGCCAGGTTAACTCTGGTCAATCCCGGTACAATTCCAGAGCACAGGAATTTGTCAGAGGGTAGGACTTGGCTTCAGCAACTCGGAGCAGAGCGCTGCACCCTTGCTGGTCAGTAGAAGTTGTCCTGGATTTGCATGAAAGAAACAGAAGATGCAATGACAAGAAACCAGAGTTGGTCTTAGTCGATATCAAGGATAGTTTACATGATGGTGACTATGGGTATGTATAAGGAAGGTGGTTACCATCTTGGTAATGTGAAACTAGCAGCATAATCAGAGAAAGACGGAACAGAAATCAAATGATCAGAATAGAATGTCAAAGTAGACATCAGATTGGAAATGATCAGAAACAATGTCAATATGTCTGATGAAGGTGAAATAGGTGTCAAAAAACTGACAAATGACAAATATAAAATAGTGTCACACTGAAACAAGAAGAAATGAAGCCAAAATCACACGAAATGGTGTTTTGCTCGGAGCAGGAATTCCATAAGGAGTTCCCACTAGGAGTTGGTCGGAGTTCCACTAGGAGTCGGAATACCACTCAGAGTTGCGCTAGGAAGTGGTCAGAGTTGCGGAAATGTGATAGGAGTTGCAGAAATGCGATAGGAGTTGTGAAAATGTGACAGGAGTTGTAGGAGTTGCAGGAGTTGTGATAGGAGTGGTTGGAATCGCAGTAGGAGTGGTCGGGATTGCAGTAGGAGTAGTTGGGATCGCAGTAGGAGCAGTCGGAGTGGTCGGAATTGCAATTGGAGTGGTGTATGGCATATAACAGTATCCCCCCCTTAGGCCTGAGCCCACGAAGGCCTTAGGTCAGAAATGGAAAGCAAAAAGGAGGAGAAAATGATGAAGAAAGGCAATAGGCAAAAAGAGGAACAGAAGCAGAGCAGAATGGTAGCATGAAGGAGCGGAATCTTGGAGAACGGAGAAAAAAGTCAAGTAGCAGTGGAAGTGAAATGGAAATTAGCAGAGGTAAAAAAAAAGGAAATGAGACAATCAGAATGGATGTTAGACAGATGTATGGAAGGAATAATAGGCAAGAATGACACAAACAAAATACAAGTCTGAAAAAGGAAGGCATGAAGTGCAAGGAGTGCACGGAGTTTGGAGTTGTGGAATAGCAGAGCAGAAAAAATAGTGCAAACCCGATAGATCGGAGGACAGAGTCAGCCGGAGGACAAAATCAGAAGGCTGGGGGGCGCGCTGGAAGGTGCTGGCAAGACCATGAAATGGCACAGACAAAGTATGGCTTCATCCCAACAGCTCAAAGGAGCATCAACAGGAAAGACCAAGGAGCCAGAAACCAAGGACAGTTGCTTCCAACAGAGTTGATGGTGAACCATCACAGAGTGATCATTGGGTGCAGAGTCGGAGAAGACTGACATGTGGAATGGAGTCAGAAAGAATTTCGGGTGGCCAGAAAATGTAGGAGCAGGGGGCATAAAGTCCTACAATAGTGAGGATGGAGATTAATTCAAGCATGGTGGGGGCAATCCCGTGCGATATGGCCATCAAGGCCACAATAAAAACATAACTGGAGGTCCGAATGTCGCTGATGCTCAAAGGCCAAGAGCTTGCCATCAGGACCAAGTATGGAAGCAAGGTCAGGATGCAATGGAGGAGTAGGGTCATTAGGTGCAGATGCCTGGGATGCATTGTTGGAGGTGTCCTCAGGGTCAGAGTCAAGCTCAGGGGCATCAGAGGAGCCAGAAGCGGGGTTGGAGGAATTACAAGAGTTGGAGTTGGAGGAATCAGAGTTGGAGGAATCAGAGGAATCAGAGTTGGAGGAATGAGAGGAGTTGGAGTTGGAGTCAGAGGAATTAGAGTCAAGGTGGGTAGGGGGGGTGGGTGATGATGAGAGGGGATGACGCTCATATTCCGACATGCATTCCCAATAACATGCATTGATGTCTTGTGCAAGGGTCTGTAGGGCAGAGAGCATGGTAGGCTTGCCAATATTTGAGAGTTCATCTTTGACATGATCTGGAAGTCCATTATAGAAGATAGAGCAGAGTGCCCCATTTCCATAGTCACGTATTTGACACGCCAGGCAGTTGAACTCAACCACATACTTGTTGATGCGCTGTGAGTCAGACATGGACAAGTTGGAGATATCATGCTCGGCATCACTAAAAGGATCATGAGGACCGAAGTTGGTCTGGAGTTCTAAGATGAAATCAGAATAACTGTCCATCCAGAGTAGATGGAACACAGGGTCCCCAGAAAAAAGAAGACCAGGTTCGAACCATTCAAGCGCCATGTCTGTCAGATAGGACTGAGCAAATGTGACCTTAGCATGGTCAGACTGAAAGGCATCTGGACAGTCCTAAAAATTCAACTTGCACTGGAAAAGAAATGTATGAAGCAGGCTGGGATCGGACACATCAAATGAATCAGGAGTGCAAACTTTAGTTCATGGAACAAATGTATAGTTCAAGTGAGTGGACCTAGCTAACTGCTGTATTGCATGTGAAAGAGAGGTGGAGATGTCATTGGAGGCATTCCTAAGGCTTGATGGAGTGGAATCGGAGTCACCAATATTGGTATGACACAAAGAAGGCTGATCCCAGGCCATGGAAGTGGAATGCTGACTAGTGGAAGCGGAGAGGCAATAACTCCTACTTAGGAGTTTCACTCCTGAGGTCGTGGTTGAAAAAGAATGTGATTGTGAGGCGGAACTGGCCAGGCAATGGGCGGAAAAGCCATAAAAGCGATCCTCAGCTTGAGGTTGGTCATGATGACTAGTGAAGATGCTAAGGGGAGAGAGATGTCCAGCTTGAGATGTGGAGGGATTTATGACAGAGTACCACTTGATAAGTCTAAGAATGGCAAAGAAAAGACTCAGAGAATGAACGACTGATCAACAATTGGGATGGAGCAAAGACCTAACACTGATGAAAAAGCAATTGGCTAAGCTCGCTACCCTCTCTCACCAATTCCGATTCATGACTAACCACCCCTCTCATGAGGAACACCACAGGTTCAGAAACAGCTACTCCAAAGTGATCAACAAAACCAAGCATGAACACTGGGAAGACTGGCTGGAGAACATCAACAGCACAGAAATCTGGATCACCCACAAGTACCTCAAAACCGAACCCAGAAATGGCAGCCCCTCCAGAATTCCTATGCTGAAGCACAAGAATTCAGATGGGATGGGACTACCGTGCATGCAAACACCAATGAAGAGAAAAGTGAAGTACATGCAAACACCTTCTTCTCCAAACCTCCAATCACCAATCCCACCTGACCACATATATCCCAAACTGATTGACAATCCAGAAGATCTCACTAAAGACCACCTCTGCCACTGCATCAATAAGCTCAGTCCCATGAAAGCGCCAGGACCAGATGGTATCCACAACATAGTCTATAAATGCTGTACTAACACTCTTACTCTTCGCCTATACAAAGCAGTCTTCCATACTATGACCAATGGACAGAGTTCACAACAGTCGTCCTCTGGAAACCTGAAAAGCCCTACTACTCTGCACCCAAGGCCTACTGCCCTTGCCCTGCTCAACACCATGGGAAAACTGTTCACAGCGATAGTAGCTGATCAACTAACACACATAATAGAGATCCACAACCTACTCCCAGCTACCCACTTTGGAGGAAGACTGGGAAGATCGACCATGAACTCATTACATCTGCTAGAAGCCACGGTCAAGAACGCATGGAGAGCGGGCAAGGTCACCTCAACACTCTTTCTTGACATTGAAGGGACCTTCCCAAATGCTGTCACCAGTTACCTACTACACAACATGTACAACCAGCAAATCTCAGACTCACTCGTCTCCATCACCAAGAACATATTAAGTAATAGGAAGACTAAACTATCATTTGACGGCTTCCTTTCAGACTGAATCCCAATGAACAATGGAATTGGCCAAGGCAACCCCATCTCCATGATCCTCTACATCATTTACAACTCTGACCTTGTAGACCTGGCTAAAGGAAAATGTGAACTCATGCTAGTGTTTGTAAATGATACAGCTTTCATTGCTATCAGAAAAAACTTCCTAGACACTTACGCAATTCTTTTATACATGCTCGAATGTCCAGGAGGAGGTTTTGAATAGTCCACCACCCACAACTCTCGATTTGAAACCTCGAAATTCACCCTAGTCGACTTCTCCATGAACAAGAACAAAGAATGCCCCTTGATGAAGATCCACAACACCATGATTACATCCACCAACTTGCACAAATTCTTGGTTGTCATCATCGATGAAGGCCTCTGATGGCACAAGCAGGTCACTCACGCGATAGGAAGAGGAACAGCATATGCCACCTAGCTGCACCATATCACTAAAGCAACCACAGGTATCCCCGTCTCCCTAGTGAGACAACTCTACACCTCGGTAGTCCTATCCAAGATGCTATACGTGGTAGATGTGTGGTTCACACCACTATATTCTGGGTCATCTGACAACCACAACAGAGGAGCCATCAGTGTATCCAAATGCCTCAATTCAGTCCAATGTTTAGCTGCCATCAGCATGACCAGAGCAATGGCCTCCACTGCAACTGATGCACTAGAAGCTCATGCTAAACTGATCCCCATCTTCCAGCATATACAAACACTCTGCTACAGAGCCACTCTCTGCATCGCAGCCCACTCACCCTCTCACCTGCTGCACCCACTCATCATCTGTGCAGCCAAATGCAATGTCAAACACCACCATTCATCCCTACACAAACTATTAGGAAGCTTTAACCTTGTGCCCACACAATATACGTAACACACTAATCTTGGAGAAGGCATAAAAGTCTACTGCAATGGATCTGGCATCAATAACCATATTGGAGCAGTAGCAGTTATCTACACCACCAACGGAAGGGTCAAATTCTTACAATACCACCTAGGCAATGAGACAGAACATACTGTCTATGAATTGGACTTATCTTTCTTTTTTCTTGATGGCTTCTCCATAGTAACCCATGGGTTCACCTTTCCTCTGCCATCAAGCTTTTTCCACCATGTGTCTCCCTTCTATGCTTTGCCTCTTTCATTTCTGTCTCATCTCTGAGACTCTGACTCATCAACTGAGTCTGTACAAAGCCTTCTTTATTTATGCCTGTCAACTGGGTTCTCTTCCATTTCTATGCTTCTCTAAGCATTGCCCCCTTATCTTTACCCTAGGCCCTTCAGCAATGCAGTACTCTTACCCTTAGCCCTGCACTGCCTACCACTGGTGCAGTCCTTATTTTCCTTTCTTGCTCTTGGTCCATGCTCGCTTCCCTAGGGTATATAAACCCCTGTAGCACAACCATGTACTTTAGCTTTGAGCTCCGCAATCTTAGCTTAAGTCTTTGCTTTGCAACTTCATCAACTTCAGTCCCCTCCTCTCCTTGTCCAGCAAGGCATCGTCATTGCCTTTCTAGTCCTAGTCAGCAAGGTCATTTGTGATTGGTGTGAATCATTACAATCAACAAAGAAATAAGGGTATGGGTTGACAGCAGGAGAATGAGAGTGAGGGTCAAGCCAAACAATAGGACAAGCGAAAATGGAACAAGGAAAAATAGGCCATGGTTGAACGTATTAGCACAGCTGGCGATACTTTGAAATATAGTAGCTCTGAAATGACAAGCAAATCAGTCAATTTATTTGCAAAAGCTGAGCCGACTCTGAAAAAAAAAAATCTTACACATCAGAGCTTGTAGATCAGCCCCATCTAATGCAGCATCAGCATCAGTATCAGCATCAGCATCACAGCCCTGGTTCTTGTTGGCAGCGAGCAGACAGAGGGCCTTGATGATAATATCACTGAGGATGTCATTGTTCCACACTGAAATCGACTTGAAGTAGGCATTCATCTGTCCACCCCAATTTTGCTGGAAGAACGTGCTGAGAGTTGTGGTCTCTTTCCTGGTCACCTTATTCTTATTGAGCTGATGCAAATTCTTGCCATCTGCAAAGAACCCAATGGCACGTTCTAACTGGAATATAACCTGTAGTAGTTGACTAGCAAAGGGGAAAAAAAGTACTTACAGCAGTAGTGGCCACCACAAGGGCTCCCTTGATGCCACATTCCACTTTTGTAATAAGAGAGACGCTTGGGACCTCAACCCAGCCATGGATTTGCTGCAAATGGGCTATGCCAATGAGGTTGACAAGGAGCTCTGACCTAAAAGCTTTGTTTCCATCACCAATATCGAACTCGTCATATGCAAAGACAAGATGGTTAAGAAGTAAAGTGTTGTAGTTGAGGTCCTGGATGGGATTCTGCATAAAGTAGTCAGATACCTGAGTGATCACCAAGGTGCCAAAGTTGTGATGCCAGTGCAAGAAGCATTGTGTGTGGCCTGTCAAATGAGATAACAGCCACTTCAATTTTAGAACAATATGGTGCAACTTACTAAGCTGTAAATGGCTGATCCATGACCAATTTCGATCAGCTCGTCGAATGAAGGGTAGACCTATTATATGTCATACACCACTCCCATTGTCATTCTGACCACTCCACCCACTCCTACTGCAATCCCGCCTACTCCTACTGTGATTCTGACAACTCCTATCACAACTCCTGCACCTCCTACAACTCCTATCGCATTTTTGCAACTCCTATCACATTTCCACAACTCCAACCACTTCCTAGTGCAACTCTGAGTGGTATTCCGACTCCTAGTGGAACTCTGAGCAAAACACCATTTCATGTGATTTTGTCTTCGTTCCTTCTTGTTTCAGTGTGACACTATTTTATATTTGTCATTCATCAGTTCTTTGACACCTATTTCACCTTCATCAGACATATTGACATTGTTTCTGATCATTTCCAATCTGATGTCTACTTTGACATTCTATTCTGATCATTTGATTTCTGTTCCGTCTTTCTCTGATTATGCTGCCAGTTTCACATTACCAAGATGGTAACCACCTTCCTTATACATACCCATAGTCACCATCATGTAAACTATCCTCAATATTGACTAAGACCAACTCTGGTTTCTTGTTGTTGCATCTTCTGTTCCTTTCATGCAAATCCAGGACAACTCCTACTGACCAGCAAGGGTGCAGTGCTCCACTCCGAGTCGCTGAAGCCAAGTCCTGCCCTCTGACAAACTCCCATGCTCCGGAATTGGACCAGAGTTGACTGGAGTTGACCCGGCCTTAACAAGACCACTTTGATAATTGATCCCAGTGTGCCAGTTAGTTCTTCTTCAAAGACTGTCCATATATTTCCATGATTCCCATACCACAGTATGAGTGAAAGGAGCACAACCTTGGTAAACTTGTGCATCAGGTCATCGCACATAAGTGGCAGCAGGGCTATTTTTTTGGACCTTCCCTTTCCTAAGCGTGGTAATGTATGAGTACCGACACTCAAGTCATTCTCATGTTTCACTCCATCACTGACACAGGTGGCTGACTCCCCTAAGTCTGGGCCCTTGGTCCTAACTTTCTTTAACAGGGTTGCTCTGGTCACATGCATGGAAGCCTGCAGGAATACCTCATGTCAGATATAGTATAGCAAGAAAAACCATGGGACCAGACCCTCGAGGTAAGGCATGGTGGCCTCCCTGCAACCATCTCAATGTCACTCTCTGCCTTAACACATCCTCCAGTATGGTGAGTTTTCATTTCTTCATTTGTGCCCGCTGTGTGTGTTGATTGACAAACTCAAATACATCTTTAATCTCCTCAACTTTGAGCGTCATGGACTGCAGGTGAGTAGCATCAACAAAAGCAACCACTCTACAGCACATAACTCACCTGAGGTGTTGCTTGTTTCCTGGATGCAAACAGACATTTCTCACTTTCGTCATTGTCCCATGAGGCCTGGTCATTGTACTGGGTCACACAACACTCCCCTGACTTCCTGCTTGATGGATCATGATCATCCACCTCCATAGCGCTGGTGCTTTGCATAGCACTTGCCACCAACTACATGTATGTAAGTCATATCAATCATAACTTGTAGATACAGCACACCACTTACCATGGATACACTGGCAGTCGAGCATTCATCATCTACTTCCATACCCAGCTCATCATTATCGCCTGCCTTCATGCCTCCCACCACCATGGGTACTGCCAGCATAGCTTTGATGCCTCACTTACTTGCCAGCTATTTGGGTGAGTAGCATTAGTCACTGGAATATGTCATAACATTCAACCTACTGTGCATGCACTGACAGTCAAGTTCAAATTCTTGTTCATTTCTTCCAAGGTGGCTATCTTGTATGAAGCTGCTAACACAGCACCTCATTGACTCACTTGGCTAGCTGCCAACTTGTCCTTTGGGGCCGTGGCAAGTAACTTGTGCCAAGTTGGTTTAGCTTTTTCCATGTCACCTGGATCTGGAGAAGCTGTGCATTAGCAAGGCAAGTCATTACAAACTCAAAGTAATATTACAAGGCTAAGGCAGCTTAGTCACGTTAGTCATGGTGGTCATCTCATATAAAGCCACTAACGCAGCACCTTGTTGACTTGATTGGCTGGCTGCCAACTTGTCCTTTGCGGCAATGGCAAGTAATTCACACAGAGTCAGTTCAGTCTTTTCTGCCTCACCTGGATCCGGAGAAGTTGTGTGTCAGTAAGGCAAGTCATCACAAACTCAGTAATATTATGAGGTTGAAGCAGCTCAGTCACATTAGCCATTGCAAAACTCCTTTTAAGTGTTTGTGGTTGAGGGTGTACGGGTTGATGGGCCTTCTTCACTTCAGCTTGCTCGAGCACCATGTTTGCCTGAATACCTCCAATTTGATAGTAAGCATGTTTCAGAGTGGTCTTTTTCACCTCTTTCTTTTGTCTAGCTTGCTCATTATCTGCTCATTTTTGCTCTGAAGTTTGTCAGGCCGCAAGTTTATCAGGCAAGCTGGGTCTAGTGGTTGCATTGGTTGCACTGGTATGCCGAGGGGTCACCCTGCTGAGGATGCTCAGAACTGGCCATGATAAGGGATGGGGGATGAGAAGTGATAGTTTATATCCTCAACTTTTTCCAAGGTTTAAATTCACATTGACCCTGTCCAGATTCTCATACCCTCAAAATGTGAGGCAATGCTTAATATTTGCCATTATATAAGCAGGAATGGCAACTCCAGCATTTAACCCATTTCATCTAACTGTTCCTACAATTTTGGTTTACCTGACACATAAGTGGACCAAATATTCTGTGTGAGAACCAAACTATACTGTCAACATCTATCAACATACTGCAGCACCCATGTCCAATAACCCAGTGCAAGTGTTGGTTCAAAAACCAGTCTGGCTTGGCACAGCACCTACATGCAAAGCACCCACATATCTCCAAGTCTCATGCAATGACCCCCATTCACTCTCCTAGTCCACCTTCTACTTCTAGAACACCTCTCAATGAATTGGATGACCGATTTTCAGACCATGGCACACAGTCCCTTGACCACAATACACAGTCCCCTATACTACTTGACACTGAATATCTTGGCCAAGGAGATGTAATCCTTCATAATTATCATCCCTTTTAACTGGTATGTCCTATTTCTCCAAATGTCGTGTTGACCATTACACCGACCATTATACAGGCTGCACATGCAATCACAATAGAGAGTTCCTACCTTCTGAAGCTCCACCAGAGGCACATCCAGTCAACAATTGGTCACCATATGGGGACCAGCTGGAATTCAAGCTTGCCAACTTCCTATACTCGAGGAATCAAATGCTGGCTCAACAGATCGATACTTTACTTGAAATATGGATGCAATCTCTTTTGAAAGCTGGTGGGCAGCCCATCTTTCATACTCACCAAGAGCTTTATGAGTCCATCGACCACACATCACAAGGCAATGTCAATTGGCAATGTTTTTCTATTGAATACAATGGCATTCAACTGATGAAGAAACCTCAGTGCCATGGATGGAAGACCAATATGATGTATAATTTAGATGTCCTCGTCAGACCATGCACAATATGCTCACCAATCCTAACTTCACCTCAAAAATTGATGTCTGACCATACTGAGAATATGATGCACAGGGTAATTGTTAAAGTCGGGTTAAATCAACTCCAGCTACTCCAGTGACAACTCCGGGGTAGCACAACTCGTCGGGACTTCGGCTTCAGCGACTTGAATGGAGCGCTGCGCCCTTGCCAGACTCTCGTCCCGATATTTGTGGAATTGGAGCAGAAAGACTTAACACTGAATGACAGCGAAGTCAAGTGGAGGTCGGATGCGAGCGAAGGAGCTCAGACAGAGATCAGAGAAGGGGAGAGGAGTTGAACTTAAGTCGATATTCGAACTGAGGTACTCTAGCGACTATCGATGGGTTTATATACCTAATGGCGAAACGGAAGTCAGATGAGTGAACGGCTATCATAGAATCAAATGATGAACAGGTATCAAAGATGGTTGCGAACGATCGCAAACAATGTCCAAGTCTGATGGATGTGAAACGAAGCGAATGTCATAAGTCAAAGGCCATCAATCAAAGTCAAGAGGTCATATGGTACGAAGCGTCATAATGAACGGAACGGAACGGGATTGCGGAGCGCCTTGGGAGTTTGGAAGAGGACAGAATGACAGAAATGCGTTGCAGAGCAACGGAGTTCGGTTGCGGAGTTTGGGATATGACAGTAATCAGCAACGCTTTCAAGATTTCATGTCTGGTGACTGGGCATGGGATCAATTGGTGAATTGTCTCCTCTGACATTCATAACATGGCCTGTTCTCAATGGCATATAGGATATCATTGCTCGAGACCATCCTAACTGTCAGGGTGCCATATTTGTACCAGTCATCCTTGGCAGTAATAAGATGACCATGTCGGTAGCCACTGGTCAGCATGACTATTATCCATTGTATCTCTCTGTTGGCAATATCCATAACTCAGCACACCGTTCACACCACAATGAAGTTGCTATAATTGCAACACCCAAGAGTACATTGCAAATTTTCTCACCATGTGCCTGACTCAGATCTTCAACTCTTTATTATTTAGCTACATGTGAAGATGCAAAGACAGCAAACTTTTGCAAGTTTCATCATCAGCTTTTTCACATATCACTCTCCCACATTATTCAAGTTCTCAAGCTGTATATGATGACCTGGGAAGTAGTTCATTTCAGAGACAACTATTACTAATGGGTGATATACGGATTTGGTCCATACATTGCCAATTATGAAGAACAGGCACTATTAGTGTGCATTGTCCGAAATTTATGTGCAAAGTGGGTAAATTCAGTTTTTATTGGCAAGGCCATGTACTGAGGTGAATAATAGATGCCTTGCTCATTGAAAGAACCTTGATGAAGATGCATTGTGGTGATCTCAGCTATGTACATACTGATATGTTGGTTAATTCATTCAAACTTTTACAACTATGGGAGGAGTTTGGAATTATGCATGATATCATTGTAAGTGCTCCTTTTGGCCAACATCAAACCTCACAATTATTAAACATATTGTTACTGCCTTGGTTTCACAGCCATTTACCAATGATTTTCCTCATGCCAACATCTGCTGCCTACTCTCACCTGATATCCTACATCAATTGATCAAGGGTACTTTTAAAAACCACCTTGCCAATTGGATTGAGAAGTATTTGGTTATGAGGCATGGCCAGAAAGAAGCTGTCTTTATCTTGGATTATATTGATCAATGGCAAATTTCTTTCCCAACTTTCAAAAGTGATTTTAACTGGCGTCTTGGTAGTATCGCTGCAGTAGCTTTATTTGCCAGACTCCATCATTTTCCTCAAGGTCACCACTTTAAACAGTGGACAGGTGATGACTCCAAGGTGCTCATGAAGGCATGACAATGTCATAATACATCAAGATCACAAATTGACTAATTCTGTTCACAGGTATATTGTGCAGCTATTGATGGCTATGTTCTGCAAGAAATGCTATGAACCATCTGAGCCTTTCTTAAATTCTGCTACCTGGTCTGTAATGATGTTATCACAGAGAATGATCTAGACCTTATCAATGACACTCTCACCTGGTTTCATGATTATTGTAAAGTTTTTCATGTCGCGGGCGTGGTTCAGACATTCTCACTTCCTTGCCAATACTCACTCAAACATTACAATGAGTTAATCAGGCAGTTCAGCTTGCCAAATGGACTGTGTTCTTCGATTACAGAGTTGAAGCACATGAAAGAAGTGAAGCAACCATATCAACAGACCAACCAATATCAAGCCTTGGGTCAAATGCTTGTCATCAATCAGCGACTTGATAAGCTTGCAGCGGCATGCATGCACTTTCAAGCATGGGGGATGCTTGCATTCCATGCCAGCGATTTGTACACACAAACCTCAGAGGTGCTTAGAGTCCTGGGTAAATTCCAGTTTGTTTTGCCATTCAGTGAGGCTAACTTATTGTGCAGTACAGCACAATGAGATGCAACATACTGGCACTACTGCTCCATCAGAAAATGAACCAGATCTATCTATTGAGGATATGGCAAGTCGGTTGGAGGAACCTGGTGACTCTGAAGTGGTGGATGGTCCTCATGTTGATGCACATGTGAGATGTCCCCATAAGTCATCCATCAATTCTTTATATGCATCTGCTAGATAAGCAGGTCATAGAACGCCATTGTGCCAAGACCCTGGTTGACTTAGCATATGAACTGGCAATACCTCAGCTTCCCCGACTTGTACAGTCATTCCTTCATAACCGACTCCGTTCTGATGATGATAAAACATGCAACTCATGCCCATTTTATCAGGGGAAAATATGTGTCTTCAATTCTGCTTCCTCAACATTCTATGTGCCTAGTGACCTCTATGGGTCTGGTGGTATGTGCCATGAATATATATGGGAATGTCCAAATTGGAGAAATGAAGGCCCATGCCAGAACTGCATTTTCATCGTCACCAGTCCTGAGCTAGATGGCTTTAGGGGTATGGATATAGCTCGATTCCTTGCCTTTTTCTCATTCAAGTACCTTGGTAACCTGTATCCATGTGTAGTCATCCAATGGTTCAACCGTGTTGAAGACAGCCCCAACAAAGACACTGGCATGTAGATTATCAAATCAAGCCACACCACTGGACACCAATCCAAGATCGCTATTATTCATGTGGATGCCATTTTCAGAGCAGCTCATCTCATCCCAGTGTTTCAAACATTGCGGCTCCCTTCTCATAATATCCTACCAAAAAAATCATATAACCATTTTCATTCTTTCTACATTAACAAGTATGCTAATCATCACGGTTCACAACAGCAACCTGACAATGTTACCTTCGACATGATACTGTACCAACCAACTCTCCCCTTTCATTACCAAGGCTATTTGATCATTGATTCACCGCTTCTTCTTATCTTCATGCTGCAGGCACCACAACAATTCTTCAATTACGAGGAACCTGTCTCCACTTAGGGACTGGCATCCAGGAATTGTCAGTTCACTGCCTTTTCATCTTCACGCTGTAGGTACCCCAATGGTTCTTCAATTATGAGGAACCTATCTCCACTTAGGGATCATCAGTTCACCGCCTCTTTATATATTCATGCTGTGGGTACCCCAACAGTTCTTCAATTACAAGGAACCTGTCTCCACTTAGGGATTGTTGGTTCACTGCCTTTTTATATCTTTGTCCTGCATGTACCCCAACAATTCTTCAATTACAAGGAACCTGTCTCCACTTAGGGATTGTTGGTTCACTGCCTCTTTATATCTTTGTACTGCATGTACCCCAACAATTCTTCAATTATGAGGAACCTGTCTCTACTTAGGGATTGTTGGTTCACTGCCTCTTTATATCTTTGCACTGCGAGCACCCCAATGGTTTTTCAATTACGAGGAACCTGTCTCACCCCTCCATAGCTCCACCTCCCCTGTCCTGATGCCATTCACCCTCATTCAATTCTGCAGTTGCAGCACCACAATGGTTCTTTAATTATGAGGAACCTGTCATACCTGGGGATCGTCAGTTCACTGCCTGTTCATATGGCACCCCTCCATGCCCCCACCTCCCTTGCCCTAGTACCATTCACCCTCATCCGATCCTGCCATCGCACTCCTTCATCACTGCCTCTTTATTTCCACGTTCATGAGTGCAGTACTAGTAGTACGGTTGACCAGTCTCATAATACAGTGGCTCAAAAAAGTGTCCCAATATTGGGTCATTTTGAAGAGATTTGCCAGTTACAGGAGAACATTAAAGAATTACATAATATGCTTGCAGGATGGATAAAGGTGGTTGCTCTCAGCATCCTAACACTAGTTTGGTCATGTGATTTGGTTGTCATGGGAGTGAGATGCAGACATTTCTAAATGACATGTCATTGGGACACTTATTTGACTCTAGTTTATATTATAAATATTAGTACTTTGTGTGTCCTTCCTTTGCTTGTATCACTGCCTCAAGTCTTCTAGGCATACTCTCAATTAGCTTTTGACATTCCTCAACCTCTATCTTCCCCCACTCTACCTCAATTCTTTCCCAAAGCTC
>JBBPJJ010000474.1:0-18701 GCA_038088635.1 Veloboletus limbatus
GCCTCTCAGTTCGTCGACTTCGGTCCCCAGTCCCTCAGTCCTAGTAAAGGCCTCTCTACACGAAGCCTTCCTCAAGCCCTAGTCCTCGTCCCCTAGTCCTCGTCCTAAGTTATCTTGCGGCTACGTGTGAACCTACCCGGTCCACACGTAACATATAGCAGTACGGATGAACAAGACCACCCTTGATGAGACAATTATGTTCCCCAATGCTGGCATGGAATGGCAGGACACTATTCAGACTCAATTTATCTGAAACTAATACATTCTGCTCATGTCATCTTTGTAGCCACATAATTGCTGTCCCTCCTCCCCTATTTCTTTTCTAAATACGTATTCCTGAGAGAGTCTACTTCCTTTTCATGGCTCTCCTCTCATCTACTCTGCTATTTTTCATTTAATTGGAAATTCCCCCAACTCACTGCTACTAGATGATATTATATACTGAGCTCTCCACAACATTGACATTGAGATTTGGTTTCATCAGCAAACCACCACACAGTGTGAATATCACATAGATGTGCATAGCACACCATAGTTTTAGGTCCATTTCCATGGCAATATATAACTGCATAGTAACTCATAGTGGTATAGCAAAGTTGACCACATAGTGTGATAGTCATAAAGCTGTTCATAGCAAACCATATCTCCATAGTAGTCTATAGCTGTATAGCAACCCATAGTGCCATAGCAAAGTTAATAAGATGTATAATTTGTATATTTGTATAGTAATACATAGTTGTGTAGTTGCTATAGTAGCTCATAGTGGTATAGTAAAGTGATTAAATATATAAATAATAAATGTCATTAAAAAGAACATGAATGATGGAGAAAGGGGGGAAAAGGAGGAGGAGGTGATGGAAATGATGGAGGGAGGGGATGGGGGTGATAACAAAAATAGGTGGAGTGAGCGATGGGAATAATGGGAGAGGATGGTGGGGATGATGGGAATAATGGGGGGAGGAGGTGGGGGTGATGACAAAAATAAGGGGAGAGAGTGATGGAAAAAATGAAGGGAGGGGATGGGAGTGATGGAAATAATAAAGGAAGGAGGTGGGGGTAATGACAAAAACAGGGACAGAGAGTGATGGGAAAAATAGAGGGGATGATGATACAGATTGGAGGAGAAGGAGGAAGAGAGTGTGTTGACAAAAATGGAAAGAGAAAGAGAGAATGATGATAAAGATGGCGGGATGAAAAGGTGATGATGACAAGGAGGAGGGGGAAAGTATATCAAAAATGTAGTAAATGTACCAAAAAAGTGAAAAAAAAGTATATCAAAAGTGTTATAAAAAGTGTATCAAAGTATATAAAAAGTGTAGTAAAATGTATCAAAAAAGCGAACAAGTGTACAAAAAGTGTACAAAAAGTGTACCAAATTGTACCAACAATCTACCAAAAAAGCGAAAAAATGTACAAAAAGTGTAGTAGAAAGTGTACCAAATTGTACCAACAATCTACCAAGAATGTACAAAAAGTGTAGTAAAAAAGTGTAGTAAAAGTGTAGTAAAAAAGCGAACAAAAGTGTAATAAAACTGTAGTCAAAAGACTTTGTCAAATTTGAGTTGTGTTTGTTTTCCCACACTTCAGCTGAGTTTGTATTTTTGTTGACTGTTGTATTTGTTGGCTGAGTTCGCATTTTTGGCTGAGTTTGGATTTTCTTATATAAACAAGCCTCACTTCAAAATTTTCCCACAGCTTCTCTTTTCTCAACCACTATCATCTCTCACTTTTTTATCAACACAACTTTTTTCACCACACTTCTCGGTAAGTTGTTGTCAACATCTCTATGTTCTTATTAACCCTTTACTCTTTGCTTAAATACAAATATTGGTGAGTCACTTGTCAACATTTCAATATTCTTACTAACTTTTTACTATTTGCTTAGTCAACATACTGATAGTGAGTCACTATATTAATACTTTAATATTTCCACTGACAATTATGATTGATCTAGTGTATACTTCTATACATATATAGAGTAGTTATTCTTGTGTAACTTAATATATGAAAATATATTGTGTTTCTGCAATTATGATTGCATGATCAGATAGCAAATTATTCTAAACTGATTAGCTCTACATAGCTATTCATAGTATTTCATAGTAAAAGTGGTACTCTCCATAGCTGTCCATTGTATCCCATAGTAAAGTGGTGCTCTCCATAGCAGTCCATAGTACTCCATAGCAAAAGTGGTACTCTCCATAGGTGAAGTGGTACTCCATAGTACTCCATAGCAAAGATGGTACTCTCAAGCACTGGCCAGTCTGGACCTTGCTGGGGTGCTATGACTACTACAGTGGCTCAAAAAAGTGTCCTAATGTTGGGTCGTTTTGAAGAGATTGGCCAGTTACAGGAGAACATTAAAGAATTACATAATATGCTTGCAGGATGGATGAAGGTAGTTGCCCTCAGCATTCTAACACTAGTTTGGTCATGTGATTTGGTTGTCATGGTAGTGAGATACAGGCATTTCGAAATGACATGTCATTGGAACACTTATTTGACCCTGCATTTGTTAATCATTATGTCATATGTAGCATAGGAATTTGACAGCTATTGATGGTTGCTATGTTACCAGGTTATGTAATTATGTAAGTGACATAATCCCAAGCATATATATACCTTGAGTCTCACTCCAATTGACCGTATAATACCATGAAAGCTATTCTCTCTTCTACTACAGCCAATATCCTTCTTTTCTCTGAATCTGGCCCCTCTGCTTGTCAGATTGCATCCAAGACTGGTCTAGGGAAGTCCACTGTTGCCAGGGTCATTGAGAAGATCCTTCCAGAAAAGGAAAATATCAAGCTAGGACATCCTTCTAAGCTTTCTTCTATTGACAGGAGCAGAATTGTCTCTAGTATCACTACTGGAAAGGCTGAGACTGCTGTCCAAGCCACCCATATCATCAACTCAGCTCTTTCCTCTCCTATCTGTTCACAAACTCTTTGTAATGTTCTCACAGCTGCATCTCTAAAGGCTGTGGTAAAGAAGAAGAAACCCCTTTTGTCTGCTAAGCATAGGAAAAGGAGACTAGACTTTGCTGTAAAGCACAAGGATTGGACTGTGGAGGATTGGACAAGAGCTATTTGGTCAGATGGAAGGATGTTTGTGTGGAAAAAGGGAGGTGAACCCCTACAGAACAAGTAGATTCAGGGAACAGTGAAGTTTGGAGGGGGTTCCTTGATGGTTTGGGGATGCATGGGCTGGAATGGAGTAGGGATACTTGCAGAGGTTGAGGGGAAGATAAATGCTGAGCAGTATGTGTCTATTCTAGAGGACAATCTGCTTCCCAGCATGGAGAATTCTGGTATTCCTGAGGAGAACATTATCTTTCAACAAGATAATGACCTTAAACACTCCTCCAAAAGGGCTCAAGACTGGTTCAAATCTCAAGAGATTAGGGTTCTTGACTGGCCAGCATAGTCACCAGACCTTAGTCCTATTGAACACCTCTGGCAACATCTCAAAAAGAAGCTCAATAGCTATGAAAGGCCAGCAAAAGGAGTTTGGGAGCTTTGGGAAAGAATTGAGGTAGAGTGGGGGAAGATAGAGGTTGAGGAATGTCAAAAGCTAATTGAGAGTATGCCTAGAAGACTTGAGGCAGTGATACAAGCAAAGGGAGGACACACAAAGTACTAATATTTATAATATAAACTAGAGTCAAATAAGTGTCCCAATGACATGTCATTTAGAAATGTCTGTAACTTACTCCCATGACAACCCAATCACATGACCAAACTAGTGTTAGAATGCCGAGAGCAACTACCTTCATCCATCCTGCAAGCATATTATGTAATTCTTTAATGTTCTCCTGTAACTGGCCAATCTCTTCAAAATGACCCAACATTGGGACACTTTTTTGAGCCGCTGTAGTAGGAGTCTACTATGTAGAAATGAAAGGATAACACAATCAGAAAAATATACTCAGCTAAAAAGATATATCCATAGGCCCATGCCTTGGAAGCAGCATCTATGCACAGTGGTAAGTAGTTTATTGCCAGTGAGTCCCAATAATGAGTTGCATCCATGTGGTGTCCATATTTGGAAAGTTGCAGCTTGGCTATGTGGTGCTGCATCAGCAAAGGTGGCACAATCTAGGGTTGCCAAAGTTCAGTTCAGTTCAGTTCACAGCCCTCTTTATCTGAACCTGAACCTGAACCTGAACTGAACTTAGTAGAACTAGTTGTTGTTGCATATTTGGTATGCACTACTTAGCAAGCATTGTGTGGTCATACAGCCACTGGGATTATATAATCCTGGTGTACTTACTGTTTCATATGGTAGTTTTACCTTAGTGTGACAACCACCACATTTCTTATTTTCCTTATATTCTGTGGTGACCTATGGTGTAGTCTGGAGGCTACTCCTCTCCACTCTCTGCAACAAAACTAGTTCATGTAGGTTCAGTTCAAGTTCAGAACTTGAACCTCTGAGTATTGTTCAAATATATTTTTGTAACATATATTTTCATATTGTTAAGCTATTGCAGTCCAAGATTTCACCTCCCATTGCAATGCTTCAATGCCAGCTGCCAAATCTCCACTAATATAGCTGCTTTTTAAGATTTGCAGAGCTTCTACTGTATCAGTGTGCAAGTGATTGTGCAATAATGTTACCATTAGTCCACTTTGAGAGAATGCATGCTCAGAGGCAGTAGAAGATCCTTGAATAGCCAAATAGTCACAAGCCATTTTTGATAGCACTGGATATTGAATGGAGTGGTACTAAATAATATGAGTATAATTCAAACAATAATAATATGCACTTATACCCCACCACTTGACTCTATCCACAACATCTTCTAATGGGCTTTCTAGATAATTCTTCAACTCTTGATGTCTATTTTGACCATGCTTCTCCCTCTCTCTGTACTTATATTCCCTTCAATCAAACACCTATGTGGATGGTCACAATAATACGTGCATCTTATCATCTCTAATATAGTAAACGCCGCTGGATTATTCGACGGGAATCCGGGGTCGGTATTACAGGAGTGACCATTAGAAAGGCCATCGATCATCAAGAAGGCAAGTAATGTTTGCTACTAGTAGGCGATCGTGACAGACCTAATAGTCATTTCAGTTATCCAGAGTTCATACGTGGCACCTCTCATCCTTTATCATCGCTCAAATGAAAATCAGCAGGGTAAGTTTCCATGTTAGCATTGTTGAACATGTATTAACCTAGCAACTCACAACGTTCCACTCACATTGTTCTTTAGGAGCAAAATACAAATACTAGATTAAAGAAGCGCTGCGATGTAAGGTAGGGAGTGGGACTGGATCTCTACGCAAGGATTTCCGAGTTAGACTGTTTACTTTTGAGGCTTGATGGAGGTGGAGTGGCCCATACATGCCTCCATATACTAGCTAGTTTGTATTGTCCTTTTTCCTACTACCGTATCACTCAAATGGTGCTGCATGTACAAGTGTACTGCGGCCGCTGATTGAATATTTGTGACTGAGTATAGTAATATTTGCACAATGTGAAATTTACCACACTCCCACGACTCAATACCTCAATACCTCAACACCTAACACCTCACCCTCCGAGTCGAGTCACTATGAGGTGAGGCTAATCAGCCTTCAAATTATGTGTATCTAGTGACTAACTATCTTCTTGATCCTAGCGATTCAATTACTCAGAGTCGAAGGGGCACAGGCCCATATTCCTGAGTATTTAAACCTGCTAGCGATGGTGACTGTCCTCCCGCCTGTCAGAGGCCCAACTCATCTCTGTCCCACTCTCCTTTCCAACTTAACATGCCGGCGCAGCGATGGCCCCCAACTTGAACTAAAACCAAACAGTCTCTCCCATCTGTCCCCGAGTCTCACCCTTCGCCAGGACCTGCAGATATGTAGAACGAGGGTCATACTACCCCAGTACAGCCTTGTAGACATACAACATGAGTCAATGCTGGTACCGGTGGACGATTGAACCAGCTGGAGACTGTCGGTCAAGTTATCGAGGGGCCATTGAAGCCTTCCAGGCCTCAGGTCACCATACCCGAGGATGAGCCAGTGAATCCCATGGCACCAGCTCCAGCTCAGAAGAGAGCACTTAGAAAATCCAAGAAGACTACTTCGAAGGTAATGTTTTATTCTTTTCCACACAAATTACAAATTTAACGTATGTTTTACCTGCCTGACAGCGAGCCCTGCGCCCCGGCCTGATACAAGGCATGGTCCTGTGACTGATGTCCCAACTCCCACTCCTGTCCAAGGATCTCCAGACAGCCGTTTTGGACTTCAGGTCAAGTCGCCGCCAGGACCAACATTCATTAGCTTGCAGTGTCTAGATACATTTCAGAATAGGAATAAGAACACCAAGGCGACACCCATGAGAAGTCGGTGGACGTGTGGTGCGAGTACCACCTCCCTCTCACATCTGGAGCGTGATTGTTTGATCGTAGGCCGGCATTCTGTGCCCTCTCAAGAGCTCTCGAGGTGTTCAGTTGGTGCTTCATCTGGTGTCCCTGTTGAAGATAGTCTGCTATCACAGTTAAGCCAGGTGGACGAAGAGGAAGAGGAAGAGGAAGAGGAAGAAGAGGACAAGGGACGGAAGTGGGACGAACCAATGAACAAAGAAGATGTGGAGGCATCGCAACTGGAAAGTTTCCACCCCTTTGCTGATGCAGCTGGGCGTGGGAGGAGGGTGCAATCCCAACCCCAGTCTCTCAATGACACAAGCGAGGATGACGTGGCCAACGAGTTCAATGAATTTCCAGTCAATGATGATGAACGAATGGAAGGTAATTCTTTCTCAAAATGTTACAACTTGAGGAACTCACACTTTAGTAAGAATCATAGATAATGAAGGCCGGTTTGATTTGGGTGATGACAACACTCAAGCTGGGCTTCAAGAGCACTCCCTTCTTTGCTGTGAAATTGACCAATCAAACCATCGGCAACATGTTCCACAATGTCGATCTTTCAGTATTCAGACGAGTATCCAGCCCCTTCAACATTCTAACCCTCAGAACCATCCTTTCTTATCTGGATGCCAACAGACGGCCATCCGCCCCCTCAGTGCTTTTGGCTCACAGCACCAGGCTGCCGCTCCACCCCAGGAGTCTTCAAGTTTGCAGTCTACTCAACGTGATTCTCAATGTTCCGCAGCTCCTCAACCATGGGTACAACGTCCCCTATCCCCAATTTCTTGCACAAAGTCATGAAACTCAGCGATTGGTAGAGAAGAGCTTTCGCATCGAGCAGGTGACGAGAGGGCATTATGGTTCCTGATCACTCGATCTCAATTATCTCACACTATTTTTGGTTGTAGGTAGGCGTGAGCTACAATCTACTTAAACAGCACCATACAACCAATCGTCGTTGTCATTCTCCCTCCCCATGTTACCTGGATAATGTTCATGCCAACGAGGGTCGTCAAGCATCTAAGAAGAAATGCCGCGATTCCCCTGAGCCTGAGGAGGAGCAAGAGAAGGAAATGGAGCATGAGGAGGATGAGGAGCAAGATAAGCAAGATGAGGCCAAGAATGATGGCATTCAGAAGCAATCTGGTGGAAGATATTTGAAGACCGCGAAAGATTCCATCCCAAAAAAGGACACAAACATCTCGTTCTATCCTCCACTATGGCAGAAGCTTCTTAATCTTGCAAAGGCATGTATGTGCCTTCATATCGTTGTTGAAGATGCATTTCCTGTACATGAGGTGGCGGTTGACGATCAATGTTGTGAGGTGCTTCTCGAGGTTGTGGCTCACTATGAGGCTGAGCAGTTGGAGTTAGAAATCAGTAAAGCTATTTTCTCATTCCTTGTTCCTCGATCATTGACTTCACTGTAATTTTATATAGGTTTTTATCCCAATCACAGAGCAGGCATGTGTCGACTGGTGAGCAAATCATTTTAGATACTAATCTACTTTACTGATACCGCCCAACTTTTCAATGATACTCAGACATTCCGTAGCGATCTTAAAAAGGAAGTGATGAAAAACTTACACTCCGATTACAACATCTATCCATCTGCAAGTATTAGGAGCAATGCAGAACGAATTGCACAGATCAAGAGGAAAGCGGACGAGCTATTGGGTATGGGAGTGTATTTGCATGGAGACCCTGATGCCAATGTACGATGCTTCCCATTATTTTTACCTTTTAGTCTCTAACGTAGAACACAGGGTAAATCTAGTAACTTTGCGCATTGGGGTCTGCAGCGGCCATGTTTATCCTTCTTCTATGGCAGCACGTCTAAATCCCTTCGACAATTTGCTGAATGCCAGCTCTATGTCCCATACAATGCCTTGACTCTTGTCGCTGCAATCGTATGTCTAGAATTTGATCCAGACTACCACTCTGACTCTGTCGAAGGTTCATGGCTTATTGGATGGATTGAGACAGCACGGCAACGACAAACTTGCTTTTGATAATACCAGCTGGAAAAACATCCAGAGTGCGCAGGAACAACTGAATGAACAACTTGCTATGCTTCTCGAAAATGATTACCATGGACCCAAGGTAAATGCCATGCTCGAAGACTAGGCCAGGGCTGGAATGTGCATTTAAAATCTATTATTCTGCAAGCATCCTAATCATTTCCCTAGAGCTGGCTATAAGACCAATGTTACGATTTCCCCTATTCTTACTCCTTTTACGGGAACCCCTAACTTCGGTCTACAACGTCGCCCTCGGCATACTCCTTTGGATCCTCCTCGCGCTCCTCGTGCTGTACCTGTTGAGTACAGCCTTCCTCCGTTCATTCCGACTCGTGCCTTAAAGCACACCTCGTGTTCATCACGTGGTCACCTCGAGGCTTCCCTTTAGCATCGCCTTGCTGCAGCTTCCTTTCATAGCCTCACACCACGAGTTCCCCTCGTGCTTACCCGAGTCATCCTTATTCCCGCCTCAGACCTTATCCTCGGTCCTTCCCTTGTCCTCGTGCTCGGACCATATCCATGGTCCTTCCCTGTTCCCTTGGACCTCATGGTCATCCCTAGATTCCCGTCTCCAGATCTCCGCCTCATGCACGCCTCGCTCCCTCCTCGTGCATTCCCTCGGCCTAACCCAAGTTCTCCTATACCGCTCTTGCCTTCCCGGCTCCCATTGACTCACTCAACATGAGTCATCGCCCCTGTCTCTGACTCACATTGAGTCCACCTCCTTTCTCTTCGCTTCTTTGATCTTCTCTTCCATTCATAGAATACCCTTAGCCCTATGCTCTCACGCGCATAGCCTCGGCTTCTCTTCTTGCACAGCCTACTTCCTGTGCTCTCCTTCTTTAGTCTCTTCTCTCCAATTCCTTCGTATTCTATGACCTTCCTTCGCACAGCCCATGACCAGTGCTGTCCTCATTTTGCACAGCCCATGACCGGTGCTGTCCTCATTTCACACAGCCCTTGACTGATGCTGTTCTCTTTCTCCTTTCTTAACATGGTCCGTGCCCCTTACCCTACACTATATAAACCTTAGCAGCACGTACCATGTTCTCTATTCTTGATCTCCCTGGGCTTTCACCTAGTTCCCTGGATCTCCCCCTTGTATCCTAGTCCTAGACCCGCTCTTTGCAATCCTAGCTTCCTTTGCTGATTCCGCGCTCGACCCGGTATACGATCCCTTGGCTGGCACTATACGTGTGCAGCCTACGCCTTCGCGTACACCATCGACGGCATCGGCCAAGGCTCCCCTTGTCCTAGACCTTACCAGGGCTACGTGCGAGCTTACCCAAGCCCACACGTAACAAAAGATCAGGAATATCTTCTGACGGCCACTTTTATCGTGAGCCGTATCATTCACTCCTCGCTCCCCGTTCCTCGTCTAGCTCACCATGCCTCCTCGCCGCCGAGCACCTTCTCCTCACCAACGCCCCGACGATGCCCTCCTCGCCGCCGTCTCCTCCGCTAGCCGAATCTTCGGCTCACTCTTCGACGACTCACCAGTCGTACCTCCTCGGGAACCACCACCGCCAACATCCCCAGTATCTCCCTCTGCTTCACCAGCAGTATCACCGACTTCTCCAACAAGCGCACCACTCTCCCCGCTAACACCAACGGCTGGACCCTCGTCCCCTGTACAACCAACCCCTCGCCAGTCTCCCACCACATGGAGACAACCGCTACCACCATATTCTCGCAGAACTCCTAGGTCAAGAACCCCCGTGGACTCCCCAGTATACTCCTTTCAGGAGTTAATTGCCGCACTCCCACCGCCACCGCCACCGTTTCAACCATCAACCCCGCCGACTCCCCCCGTCACAACACCAAGCAGCGAACCTGAGGAACTAGACCTCAAAACCCCAAACACCTTCGACGGGTCCGCCAAGAAAGCCCTAGATTGGATTAACAAGGTCAGATTCTACCTCGTAGCCAACCAGGAAACCTACGACACCGACATGAAGAGAGTCGCCTTCGCTCTCTCGTTCATGACAAAAGGATCTGCTGCCTCCTGGGCATCCCTATATCAGGATGCAATCACACAAAAGGTAAAACCTTCGTCTTGGTCGCAATTCCGCCAAGAATTTGAGACAACCTTCGCCGCCAATGACCCCATCCAAGAAGCCATTAACTGGCTCTCCACGACCATGATTTCAATTCCCAAGTCTAGCTCACTCCTCCCAAAAGGATCAATCCTCCCAGCCCTGACCAAGTATACCACCATGTTCCAGAAATATGCCGCCCAGGCTAACATCACTGATGACAACGTCCTGATCGGATACTACTCCACAGGAATCCCCATCTCGCTTATGATGCGCATTATGTCTATGGATCCTGTACCCGACTCTATCAACATATGGTATGAAAAAGCCTCCACGATCCAAGCCGCCTACGAGCGTGCTTTGAATATCAAGTTCCTCCGTAGTCAAAGTACTTCTCCATCACAAACTAATGTCCTCGATAAGACGGAAAACTATCCTTCCCCAGATCCAATGGTTCTTTCCGAACCAAGTCCTCCCTCGCCCTCTGAGTACGACCCCGACGCCATGGAGGTCGGCACAGTTAAAACAACACGTACTCGCCGCCGTGCTTCCAAGTCTCCCACACCTGGCCCTTCGACACAGGTCAACACAATTAAAGAAGTCCGAAAAGACATTAAACTATCGTCGTCCCTGAAACCTAAGTCCTCCGGTCCTGGCCTATTGGCGCAGGATATATCCAAACCTAAACCCTTAACTCCGACTGTCCGCCCAGGCGCCACCAAGAAACGGCAGGGCGTTTCCCAGTCCAAGTTCTCATGATCCCGACCTTTGGCGGCACCAACTGCCACCAAGTACAAGACCATCAGCAATGACGTTAAACATCGTCCCCAGGTCACCTGTATCAACCTTTCCCCTCGTCCACAGCCCGCAGTCTCGGTCTCGGTTACCCATCCCGGCTCCTCACCTCAAGGATGCCATGTTTGTTCTAAGGTCGGTTGTCATTCCGACAAGCATTCCTCCCCTTCCCCGCCTTCAGTACCTGGGCGCCACATAGAAACGGCAAGGTACAACGCGTCCTCCCCTTCTCGACGCCCCACCAGAGGATGTCGCATCTGTTTCCTTGTTGGATGTCATTCCAACAAGCACATGACTCGGCACGTTCCACCCCGCCTTCGCCCATACGGTTGCCATGTTTGTGGCACACCCAGATGCCACTCTAATCGGCATTCTGCCTCCTCCTCCGCCACTCAACGACCTCGTCCCAAGCCGGCTCGACCATCCCGCTCTCGCCCCATCAAGAGTGGTTGCCACGTTTGTGGAAAGATCGGCTGCCATTCCATTCGTCACTCAAATACGAGTGGTTCGCCAATGCTGACTCCCACGCCAATTCCAGCGTCTCTCCCCACTAACCGTTTCGAAGTCCTTTCCGGCGATTCCCCCACGAACGACGATGTCATCCAGGTCTTCCCTGAGGATCCATTCTCCGCTGAGGATGTTCAATTCTTCCTTGGTCTCCCAAGTCCCGAGTCTTCTCGTCCTGTATCCCCAGCTCCTCCTGGTCACCTGTCTCCGGTTCCGGAGGAACCCTCAGAACCTTTGATATCCTCAGTTTCCTCGCCAAGTCTTTCTCGTTCCTCCACCCCAGCTCTTCCTGTTCCAGTTCCTGTCCCTGTCCTTGAGGCTCCGGCGACCCCGGTAATCCATTGCCGTCCTTCTCCTTGTCCTGTTGAAACAGCCGACGTCCCTGGTCCATTTTCCCGCTCCCTGACTCCTTCGGAGGTTCCTCCGACACCCGGGTGCCACGTTGAAACGGCAGGGTGTCCGCCTCCCTCTCCTACGTTCCCCTCCATGTCTGGCCTCAAGGCATCCATCGCTGAAATCGCTGCCACTCTCCCAGCCGACCCTGTCCCGGTCTCCGTGCCTGCTCCTCTCACCCGCAACCAGAAAAAGAAGTTGCAGAAGAAACGTGCCAAACAGGCTGCACGTTCCGCTCCCACTCCCATGTCCCTGGACACCATCTTCTCATTCTTGGCCGCCGGTTGCGATGTCACCGGCGTTACTTCCTCCCCAGCCGCTGTCCTCCTTCCCGATGACGCCTACATCCCCGATGGCCTCGATCTAGATGATCTTTGCATTCCTTCCCTCGCCACCGTCGACGATGACTGCGTTCCCGTTCTCTCCACAGACGATGCTGAATACTTATCCTTGCGTGCTCTTCTTCTCCGTCTTTCTAATTCTTTTCTTCTCTTATTTTCTCCTCGCCTCTTAAATTCTTCATTTTCAGCTTCATCGGGTGATTTGCCCCTTGTTCGGGGGGTAATTCTCTTCTTTTCCTTCGTCTTCCTCGATCTCTCCTCGTTTCGGTCAATGGTTCCTCCACGGTAACCCACGGGTTCCCTCTTCTTGCCATCTGACCTTCTTGTTTTCCTTAGTTTCCCTTGTCTTAGAAACGTCCGCAATGATGTTAAACTATCCCACCCAGTTATTAGTTCACATGTGAACTAATAATCCCATGACCAGAACCCCTGATTTGTTAAACCTAGTTACGTCCGCAATGATGTTAAACTATCTTTGTTCCTGTTTCCTTGTCCTAGAAACGTCCGTAATGACGCTAAACTATCTTCGTCTCTTTAGAATTCCTTGTCTCATCCCTCGATCCCTGTTTCTCGTCTCTTAGATTTCCTCGTCCTGTTCTTTGTTTTTCTTTGATCTCAGTCCCCTCGTCTCTTTCTTGCTCCCGGTTTCTAGACCTCCGCGTACGTCCGAAATGACGTTAAACTATCTGTCGTCGCCCAACCGTCGACTCAATCGAAGCGCAACCTTCAGCCCCGAATCCGGTCTTTCAACCCCGGCATTCTCCAAAAACCATGCCCTCGATCAAGAACCGATGTCCGAAATTGACACAAAACTACCCCAGTCATTAGTTCACCTGTGAACTAATAATCCATGTCGAAATCCCCGATTTATCAACCCAGTTACGTCCGTAACGATGCTAAACTATCAGGTTTTCCCATGCCCTAGACCCGATCTCTTGTTTTAACAAAAGATTATTCCCATGTCCTAGTTACGTCCGAAATGACGCTAAAACTATCCATGTCCAGTGCTCCGCCATCGCGTCCTGGTTCCTAGTCCTTGGTCAACAAATTGACAAAATCCTTGATCGCCCGATATCGACGATAGTCCTAGCGCCGGTTGCCAAATCCTGGTAACTTGTCCCAAGATCCCTGGCCACCCGATTTCGGTGGTAATCCAAGTGCCGGTTGCCAAATCCTGGTCAACTTGTCCCAAGTCCTTGGTCACCCGAAACCCAGTGATAACTCTGATGCCGGTTACCTCGTAATGGTAACTTGTCCCTTGATTCCGAGCATCCGAGATGATGTAAAACTACCCCTTTCCCTGTCCTTCCGTGCATCCGAGATGATGTAAAACTATCCTTGTCCTAGTTCCTTGAACCGTCTTCTGGGTGCCACGTTGCAACAGCAAGAAGCTCCAGTTATCCGGTCTCGTCCTTGACTGTGGTCCGAAACAACAATAAACTACCAAAGACCTCTGTCCTGACGCCTCTGCCCACTCCTCCGCCACCTCTCCGACTCCGTCCCTCGCTTGGAGTTCCTCCATTTCCACCTTTGTATGTTGTCTTCATCGGTGATTCGACCCATAGTAGGGGGGTAATGTTACGATTTCCCCTATTCTTACTCCTTTTACGGGAACCCCTAACTTCGGTCTACAATGTCGCCCTCGGCATACTCCTTTGGATCCTCCTCGCGCTCCTTGTGCTGTACCCGCTGAGTACAGCCTTCCTCCGTTCATTCCGACTTGTGCCTTAAAGCACACCTCGTGTTCATCACGTGTTCACCTCGAGGCTTCCCTTTAGCATCGCCTTGCTGCGGCTTCCTTTCATAGCCTCACACCACGAGTTCCCCTTGTGCTTACCCGAGTCATCCTTATTCCCGCCTCAGACCTTATCCTCGGTCCTTCCCTTGTCCTCGTGCTCGGACCATATCCATGGTCCTTCCCTGTTCCCTTGGACCTCATGGTCATCCCTAGATTCCCGTCTCCAGATCTCCACCTCATGCACGCCTCGCTCCCTCCTCGTGCATTCCCTCGGCCTAACCCGAGTTCTCCTATACTGCTCTTGCCTTCCCGGCTCCCATTGACTCACTCAACATGAGTCATCGCCCCTGTCTCTGACTCACATTGAGTCCGCCTCCTTTCTCTTCGCTTCTTTGATCTTCTCTTCCATTCATAGAATACCCTTAGCCCTATGCTCTCACGCGCATAGCCTCGGCTTCTCTTCTCGCACAGCCTACTTCCTGTGCTCTCCTTCTTTAGTCTCTTCTCTCCGATTCCTTCGTATTCTATGACCTTCCTTTGCACAGCCCATGACCGGTGCTGTCCTCATTTCACACAGCCCTTGACTGATGCTGTTCTCTTTCTCCTTTCTTAACATGGTCCGTGCCCCTTACCCTACACTATATAAACCTTAGCAGCACGTACCATGTTCTCTATTCTTGATCTCCCTGGGCTTTCACCTAGTTCCCTGGATCTCCCCCTTGTATCCTAGTCCTAGACCCGCTCTTTGCAATCCTAGCTTCCTTTGCTGATTCCGCGCTCGACCCAGTATATGATCCCTTGGCTGGCACTATACTTGTGCAGCCTACGCCTTCGCATACACCATCGACGGCATCGGCCAAGGCTCCCCTTGTCCTAGACCTTACCAGGGCTACGTGCGAGCTTACCCAAGCCCACACGTAACAACCAATGCCAAAGTCACAGCACGTTCTCGGAATGAGTTCATGATGATATTGGACTAGCCCAAGTCATCATCTTGCCACTTGTGTGGTTGTCGTCTTGTCGTCTAGTGACTGAGGCTCGTCTGTGATTGTCTGTAGTGCAACTGTCACCTGGTGGTCTGTCATTGTCTGTCATGGCTGACATTGCTGTTGTGTCTGTTGAAAGAAACAGTAATGCCCCTATTTAGCTTAGTAATAAGCTTAGTCATACTCGGACTTGTAGTGTATATAAGACAACTCGGAGTATGAATACAGATAGCTGATCTCGAATCACTCTTATACCTCAACTTCAATCATTGACTACAAGGTATGTAAGATTACCTGTATTGCTCTTCCCATCTCCCTGCAAAGGGGGACTGCCATTGCAACAGGTTATGAGCCCCACTTGCCATCTGAACAAGATGTGCAATGCAGCTTACCTGGGTCGATGACCAGAGATGATGCAGAAACACACTCTCTCGAGGTCAACACCATTTCCATCTGGCAACAGACAGGTCAGCAGCGACATGGGAATGCTCGTTGACACATCCCTGACCAGACCGGACATAGGGAGACTCCGTCTCACCTAGATGCTGGCTCTGTTTTTTCGTCATTGAGATGCAGTTCTCTCCACTCCTTTCAATCACACACTAACGACTTTTCACCCAGAAACATGTCTTCCTCCATCAAAGACCTTCCCGTCGTGACTGGTCCCAATTACAAGAGATGGGCCCAGCAGATGGATGCCTATCTCTGCTTTGCTGGAGTGTACCAGAAGATGAACTGATCTCGCCCTGCCCATCCAACAGCTGTGGTCGACAACGTTCGAACCCCAGTTACTCTTTCCTCTACTGAGCAAAAGGCGCTCGACGCCAAAATACTTGAATGGGACGAGAACAATGACAAAGTGCTCGGAGCCATATGGCTCAAGATTGACTAACACATCATCTCCCCCTTCACCAAGTACATGATGGCATCATCCCTCTGGGACGCGCTGAAAGCCGCCTACAACACACCGTCCCTTGCTTCTGTTTATGCAGAGTTCAAGGGACTCATGTCTCTTACCTTCCCCAAGAACAATCATCCGGCCCAGACGTTCTCTAAAGCAAATGCACATTTTGCTTTGCTTGAACAGCTAGAGTATCCGATTTCGGCACGGATTCAAGCCATGATTCTCTTGGCTAAGCTCCTGACCTACGCCGCTTTTGCTACTCAATTGTTGAACGCGGGAACCATCAAAACTGATACAATGACAACTTCGACAGTACCGACCGTCGATCACATCGAACGGATGACCGTGGCCGCTTGGGAGCAACAGCTCTCAAGGCGTAAGCCCACTCCTCGTACTCATGTTCCCGCGCATCAGGCACACAAGACCAGGCCCATCAGGCGTAAACAAGTGGACCCAACATTTAGTCAACAGCAGCCTACTGCTGGACCTTCAAACTCGGGCGGCAACACCATCAAACCCTCTCGAAAAGAGCGGCGAGAAGGCAAGCGGTCAGTCAGTGAGACGAGAAATCGCCGCGAACGATGAGCTCAGCAAGCAGCTGAAAAAGCCACCTCATCGACTTTTTCCTTTTCTACGGTAATCGATGACACTGCCGACTCACACTCTCTCACGCCGTCGCCATCCTATACACTGTCTTTGCCTCATCCTTGGATATCCTTATTCCCGCCGTCAACCGGTGCCTCGACACCAGTGCATCTCCCACGCCTCTTTCTCTTGCCCCCCCACCATGCGACTCCTGCGCTCTCACACATACACCCGGTGTGGCCCATTACGGGCCCCCAGCTTTTCCCGAGACCAAGCCCACGGTCGCGCTCGCCAGCTCGCTCGGCATCCCAGCGACGGTCAAATGTCTTGACCCGGTCATCACAAAACAACGACGGAACGCAAGCCTGGGGCTGAGCGGACCATTTTGCCGCCCATCGCCTTTTTGAATGGATGGGCCGTTTGCACAAAATGCGCCCAACATCACTGTTCCAAACCCACTCGCCGACCATCTCGAAGATACAGCGCGACTTCCCCTTGCCGAAACCACTCAGATCGGTACACCCAATTCCAAAACGGTGAGTTTAGGGATTGAAGAACCAGACGCCTATTTAGAGGCATTCTTCTATTATGCAGCGAACCCACTCGAAGAAACAATCGAGCCGGGTACATTTGACTACATTCCACGGGTTCCTCAAGATCTGATGTTTGACCAACAAGGCAACATCATCGAGGATGAGGACCCTTATGGGTATGGTCTTTTCGGATCTGATGATCCCATGGAAGAGTGGTTAGTTTCTCCTTTCCTTTGTCCTCCATACACATGGGCTGATGAACTTTCACTTCGTAGACATCAAAATATACGTTGTGCTATGTCATCAGTAGTTACACCTTGTCATGTAACTACATATCCAAATCACGATTCTTTTTTGGATGCTTTTGCCCAGTGTAATGATTGTCGACAAACCCCTGCAACTAGAAAGGAAAAGGAAAGGGCTCACTCCCATACCACGCTTTCACATGTCTGGCTATTGGACTCAGGGGCATCATCACATTTTACAAGTGACATGAAAGACTTTGTACAATATAAACCTTTCTCGGTCTCACAAAGCACACAAACCGCGAACGGGTCTGCATCTATTCTAGGTGTAGGAACTGTTCTTGTACGATTCAACAACAAACTTGTGCAGTTAATGCTGGTGGTTTACATGCCATATTGTACCTTGAAACTCATTTCAATGGGGACTCTTTTATGCAATGCATGTATTTGTTTGCGTCACAACAATCATGCCATTCATTTCTATGACACCTGCTCCAATGCTGTTTTTCTCACTTTTCATCAGCATCCAGACGATACAATGTTTTGGTTATCTGCTCAACCACTTCACAATGTACAAGAACTTTCTCTTGTTGTTGTAGATTACCAATTATTACATCAGCGCCTGGGACATCCCTCGAAAGAGGTAATTGTTACATGTGGGCTTGAGTAAGCACGCACGTAGCCCTGGTGGAGTCGAGGACAAGGAGATCCTTGGCCGATGCCATCGATGGTGTACATGAAGATGTATGCTGCGTACATGTAGTACCAGCAAAGGGAGTCGTATACCGGGTCGAGTGCGGAATCAGCAAAGGGGGCTGGAATTGCAAGGGTTGATCTAGGACTAGGGTACAAGGGAAGTCCAGGGAACTAGGAGTAAACCCAGGGAGATCAAGAATAGAGAACATGGTACGTGCTACTAGGGTTTATATAGCGTAGGGTAAGGGGCATGGACCATGTCAAGAAAGGGAAAAGAGTACAGCACCAGTCAAGGGCTGTGTGGAATGAGGACAGCACCGGTCATGGGCTGTGTGAAGGAATGTCATAGAATACGAAGGAAACGGAGAGAAGAGACTAAAGAAGGAAAGCACAGGAAGTAGGCTGTTACGATTCCTACTCTTATCTTATCCTTACACGATCTTTTCTCTCTTCCTCTCTTCTTGATGACTTCTCCACGGTAAACTACGGTTTCACCTTTCACCCGTCATCAAGATTACACTTATTTCCTTCTCTCCGTTTCCTCG
>JBBPJJ010000476.1:0-18623 GCA_038088635.1 Veloboletus limbatus
GTAACTGTGAGTGACCCCCCTCTCAATCTCAGGTTCCCCAGCATTCTTCCCTGCCCTTTTACTGACTTCTCCCCCCCCCCCTTTCACCATTCTCGCCAGCAAATCTATCAAGAAGTCAAAGTGACCGCACTCCGCAACTTTTGCGACGAGGTTTTCTTGCACCTTCCCTTTTCGTTGTACCACGGCTGGACTGTCGGGCTCGTCTTTCTTTCTGCGTTCGAAGCATTCGGCGTCGACGCGCTCACCGAGCCCGCGGGACCTTGGACAAAGACTCTTGTGTTCCTCTCATTGTATGCCTCGACTTTTTCCTTTCCTTTTTTTTTTTTTTTTTTTTGCCCCCCGCTCGCGACCGACAACTGATCGTCATTCTCTCAGACTTTTACTTCAGGGCGTCGATTTCGCGTATGCCTATTCTGCCGTGGAGGGCGATCTCCCGGGGTGTCTCGCCATTTCTTGGTTTCTCTTTGCGGTCGTCGTTCAACAGAGCAAAGAGCGTTCCGGCTTCGTCCATTGGAGTGCACTTGGTTTCGCCATCTTCTCTCTCTGCGGGATCATGCGATGTGTGATTGGCCTAGAGCTGAAATTCCGAGGGCGTCACAACAGACTGGGCATTGGTGAAGAGACGTCTCGTCTCCTGGGCGGTCATTAGAATCATACCCTATGAACAGTAGTATCACTCATGCCCATATTTTCACGTCTATGCCTGTATCGATTATGTACCATAATTTACATCACTTAATCTGTTTTCAACAAGTCAGATACGCCTGCGCCCAGACTCGGTGTAACGTATGATACAACAGTACGAGAATAACGACGGTCAGAGTGATCAGCGAGGCATATCATCAAAGGAGAGGACGTCGAGACACATGCATGCAAACATCATAGCGTGCAATCCAAAAAGCAAGAAGAAACAACGAACGTGGGTGATGCATGACGTGCCTATTCAAGCCTCATCGGTTCCACCTTATTTGGAGGGGGTAAATTAATGAAGCCAGGAGGCGGGAGGACCCGCTTTTTGGTCGGAGAGCTATGGCCATCGTCCCTGTTGGATTTTGAAGGTCTCAGCTTGGACAGTACGAGCGGAGGGGGACCGATAAGTCGTGACACAGTCCAAGGTAGTTCGAATTCGGCTGTGCTGGTCCACTGAATGTATCGTGATAATTCTAGGTGAAGGGTAGGATAGTATGCTGTGGACGCTTTGCGGGCGATCTTCAACAAGTATAAGTACGAGCTCAGACAGAGGTGGATCAACATACCAAAATGACTCGTTCAAGACCTGAAGTAAACAGGTCCGCATGGAAACGATGAGCAGACATTTCATGTTCCTTGGAGAGATTAAGGTCGTGCACAGATCTCGAGATGGCGTTGATGAGTTTAAGGTGGGTTGTCTACTCCAGGCAGTGAGCAACGCTCGTGCTATACGCCTGTAAACATACGAAGTAACCCATCGCCTCAAACTCCACACCGCCTGTCATACCCCCCGGTGCCTTGGGCTTCTCGACCTTTCCTTCATCGACTTCTGAGAGATTCCATATGGTGTTGTTCGGGTGACAGAAGACCCAGAAATAGTCCCTGCAAAGATCGGAAAGTTCCTGCAAATATGACTTGTATATCCTTGGACGATGCAACGATTCGATGAACGCATGCGGGGATACCGGAGCCGCGGGTGATTCAGTGGGTGGAGGAGCCGGAGTCAACAAAAGAGCACGGATAAGGGAGAAAAAGTTCTTGTGAGGCGCGGGTAATGTAACGACATTGCTGGAAGATCCTGATGACTCCCATGCCTCGCGGCGAAGACGCCCACCACTTGAGGGAAGAGATGACGCTGGATAAACTTCGAATAGGATAAGAAGCAGCTCGACGACCAGCTGACGAGTCGTTACGTCCCCAGGCTTCTTATCGGAGTAAAGCAATGAGATCAACTGGACGAATGGAGTTGGGCAAGAACTTCGAAGGGCGAAGCATCCAATAGAGGATGTGGAGAGCGCCTTGAAGCACCGTAACAGCTCGTAAAGCATGTGATCATCGTGTTGTTCTTCACTGGAATTTGGATCAACGTCTCATTCAAAAGGAGATGTAGGACTGAACTAACCGCCATTCCACTTCGAGGATTTCATTGAGCCTCGTCAGCAATGCACTATAACCTCCTGAGCGGAGGAAGTCCTCTGTCCAACTGGAACAAGTTAAAACAGGTCTGCCGGCAATCACCGAAAGAACAAGACTACCTTGCTGCTTCGTTTCTGAGCATGATTCTCAGCTTTTTGACATATTCCACATCGAGTACAGTACTGGAAGATGAGGTCAAGACGCTGCAAAACCTCACGGGGGTCATGCCCTTCCCGAGCGCCTTCTCTTTAGATTTACTAGACACGAGTTCGACAGGAATCACAGGAGCTTGTGCACGAGAGAGCGTTTGTGCGGTATCAAACGACAACCCTCTCCCGTGAGATATGTCGAAGCTATCCACAGCATGGAGGTCGGTCGTGCTCTTGCCGGCAAGGGGGGACCCCCAAAGTCCACCTCGTCTTGGCTGGCTGTCGGGTATCATTGCGGAGAGGGGGCCATGAGGGGGAGTTATGGACTCAATACTGCGTGCTTTGCGCAATGTATGAGGGGTGGACGGGACCATTGCAGTGGTGGACGGGTTGACCGTCAAGACTTGAGACGACTTGAGCATGGCAGCTTTCACCGTGGCATCCATGTTGGCAAGCTTTGGGCGGAGAGTGGGTGGAATCTGGAGATCATCCTGTTCGTCTTCGTCAGCGTCCGGACACTCTGCAGTGGGTATATCGCTGACCAAGAGTTTGTCAAACGCCTGGTTGGTGACTACGGGTTCGACGGTGAATTCCTGCAAGGTTTTCATTGATTTGGACTTTTCGTGTCTCGCCTTGTCCTTGTGGAATGCCGCTTTGGATGGTTTCGCAGGCATTGCAGAGACGGTATCTGGGAGGTTTTCCTTTCCGTTTGAGATATCACCCAGATTAGTGACCATGGTGAACTCTGTAGAGGGTAATCTTTTAGATGGTAGTATACCTTTGAACATCGTAGTAAAAGGTGAAGAAAGAGAGACACGACGTTGCAACGCGGTTTAGATTGCCGACGCGTCGGTCACGTGCTTGGTTTATTTTGTGATGTTAAAATGTTTTAAGGGTGCATCGCCACCCGTTGAAGGTCAGACAGTGAGACACGTGATGTATTTACATACTCCGATTGGACTCCGCTCGCATTGTTTGTATCTTGCCGAGGCTCGGCTCGCCACCTGATGCTATTTTTTGATTTATTTAGCAACATGAAATCACATCGCTTTGGTGATGGGCGCTGATTGATGGCGCTGCGTTGCACACCTTTTGATTGGCTGCGCTGTAGGCGCAATTCCCGTGCACTCGGTATATAGCTCAAAGGTTCGAGCAGATCTAAGCCGCCAGTCTTACCAGACCACCGTCTGGACCTTGTGAGTTCCGTTCTGTTAACTAATACTGTGCCTAATAGGACACTGAAAAATGACTATCGACGGACCACTACGTTAAAGGACATGTATGTATAGGGTGAGTAGGATGAAAATCACAGACGCGTAAATGGGCTGATCTGTCCATGTCCAGTTTCCTCAGACCAGTAAAAGTAAACTTCTCCCTTGAACGTGCAACAGGTCGCGCCATTCAACTGCACCTCCTCTGGTATCCCGCCGCTGCCAGGCTGTCTCCATGACCATCAATGCCTGATGGACATTTCCAAAATGGCTCTGTTGTCCAACCAGTCTCGCTTTGAATATCTCCCGTTTCATAGGGTCGTCCGTTAGGCAACCCGCCAAACACACTGGGAATACCAGTGTCCGGTCGAGCGTCGACAAAGGCAGTTGACGTATAAGCTGGGTAATCACCTCGATGGACTGGACGATTTCCGGTACACCTGCAAACCCATCATCAGTCATGGTCTCATCTTCTTATCTAGTCATCATCCCTACCCGGAATCGGGTCACTCAATATCGTGTGCAAGTACAAGAGCGCCGCTTCCCGGTATATTTTCGCCACCAGTTGTCGTGCGTCAACGACGGCTTGAATCCCTGGAATCCCCTTCAAGTTCGAGTCCTCGCCAACGGGAAGGTCTGGGTGCAGTGGTATTTGATCGGGCTCCCGGGAGTACATTGGCTCGCATGAGCGAAGATGGCTCTCCACGATGTTTCCGCGCCGAATCAGCTCTTTCATGCTCAGGCAGCCTTTCCGCATCTCTTGTGTTTTCCAACACGAGAGGGTGGAGGTCTCAGCGATACCAAGTAACACTTCATCCGGACACCCGGTGAGGTTGTCTACCCGAAGATCCAAGTCTTCTTTGGCGCTCATACCTGAAGTAGCTGACCAGAAACCTCCTCCCCCCCGATACAATCGTCGATAAAAAGCCAAATGTTTGGGCACGGTATGCAGTGTAATCGTTGACATGACATCCAACCACTATTGACAATGAGTCAGCGGTAGGCTGGGGGTAAAAGGTGCACTCTCACCATAGTGGCTTTCAATGCTATCCGCCCAGCTTGACTCATGCCCATTATTGCCAGTTTGGGGTTTTCGTGTACTGGGATTCCAGTTTGGACCATCCAGTCAGCGGCAATATCAAGCATTGGCCGCCAGTCGGTCACACCGCCGGAAAATAAGGAGAAGCCGAGGAGGTGTAGTGCAGCATTCGCGTCGCTTTCCGTCAACACTCCCTCTCGGGATTTATACAGCTGTGCATGGGCAGTATCATAAAATACTATTGCTGGTGAGTTCTCCAGCGTGCTGTTTGCTGGTTCTAGTCCCCTGGCGGCGCGGACCCGCATGTTGTGGAGACTGGCTACGGCACATATGGCATTTGTCAAGGCGCCTTGTGGATTTTGAGACACAGCCTTTGATTGACTTGTGAGTCCCCCCGCAAGTCTGGGATTGGTCAAGAAAGCTTACCGAGTATATTGCGTTTGCGGCAGAGTTACTCGTAAAGGTGAAAAGTGATTTCCTGACATGCTCAAAATAGTAGAAGACATGTTCGCGTTGGAGTGGGTGTGCTGATAACGGGGTGACTTCATGGTTAAATCCGAGCGCTTGAGGGGGAACACTCTCAAAGGGTTGGTCGAAAAGTCCAAGGTCTTGCGGTGACGGATGGGAGGAAGAAAGGGACGTGGAAGGTGTGTATGGCGACTGATTGATAAGTTGCGGTAATGATGGGTCAATCAGCGGCAGGGTCATATTGAAGGGTGAGCTGAGTGGTAATCCTGAAATTCTGTCTGAGGCATTCATTGAACAGGACATGGCGAATACTGCTCACCGAATACCGACATCATTGTTGGGCTATCGCCTTGGCCCTGGGCTTGCGTAGCGTCGACGATCGTAAGATTAGGCGCCCCAATGTCATTGATGAAGGGAGGAATTGTTGATCCACCCGTAGGACTCTGGTACTGGTCTGTGGCAAAGACTGTCGATGACGACGACGACGATGTGGCCTGCATGATAGAAGAACGTGGTTGACCGCGGATGAGTCCAGCTCGGGTCAACTTCGCTTTGATGTCTGCTTTATAAGCTTCTACAGCTCGTTTGTCCTGGAGATGAATCAATAAACGTCAGCAGACATGGGAGATGCCACGTACGCGCATCCAATCCGGGCGTCTCGGTCCCCAGCCCAGACAGTCGATTTGCAGCCGCCTGCATGTATGACAGGAGTTACCCTCGCGTTGCTCGTCGCATTTCTTCCAGAAACCAGTCAAGTGGGGGATGTATCTTGGAATGATCGACTCACCTTTCTGCGGAGTCGACATGTCCTAGTGGCCGGAAGTTTGTTTGTTAGCTGGGGGTGGGGATGAAGAGAGAACGAGGGCACGGACCAACATCCGCCTCTTCCTGCTGAGGCTGGCCGAGGAAGGTCTAGCGACATTCTGTTGGATGTTGCACGGGAACCTGTGTTGAGTGAGTCCGCCGCATCTGACGGTCTCAGTGATGCAGTAAGAAGATCGGGGGTCGTATTGGTGGATGGCGTCTCTGGGGAGGGAGACTGACTACCGTTGGAGGAATTCGAGTTCTTCTGGGACATACTGCCACACAGAGTAAGTCAGGAAGATCGAGAAGAGGAGTTGTTATTAAAAAGTTGGGAGTGGCGGGTAGATTGACGTCGGGAAAGCGGTGATGGGGGAATCGGAATATGAAGAATGAAAATCGCCGATGTGAAGCGGAGGGTGTGAGGTGGTCGGGGATATAGATTGGGCAGACTCGCAAAAGAGAATGCGGCGTGATGGCATTGACACGGGCAGGTTAAAGAAGTCGAGGAACAGTACCAAGGGGCCGAAGTCTGTGCATGAGACCATATTGGTAGGTTGTGAAGTAATGGGGGTACGAGTTCTCGGGTACTAACTCCGCACAAGAAGGGCTATGGCAAGCTGACTCCCCGGACCCCGTTGCGACGGAGCGATCACTCTTCCGCGTATGAGTGCACTGATAGGTGAGGCTAACGACTCATAATAACTGTTGATTGCATCGGGTGAGTCTCCTTGGGAATGTTCGCGGACAAATCATTCATCCTGACCTTGGAGGTATCCGAACCTTGCAGGGTGAACGGCCCTAATTCATTCTCAAGCTTGATTAGATAAGCCTCCGAGTCCGATGGCTATGAAAGGTACCAGCCGCGACCGGGACTCGGCTCCTGGTCATCCTGTACCGAATAGTAACCCATGCAGGATGTTGTTTCCTAGTCTGGAGAGACAGAGCGACGTGTGCTCGGGTCCCGGAGTTCATTATAACCGCCTTGACATGTATCTTTGTTTCCCCACGCACCCGCTACTGCGTCATACCCGTACCCGGATAGTACGGAGCAGAGATACGATCAAACGCGAGGCTACTAGGGTGGTGTGTTGTGCACCCTGACGAGTCCACCCGTTCACTTTAATACCGTCAGGATAATGAATTCAATAATCCGATCCCTTCGCGATGCTTGAGAAGGATGGTGTTGGGATCGCGGGTTTCGGTGGTGTGCGTCCTCCGCTGCATGGTGGCCAGTGGGAACGGGAGGTTCGAACGGCCGCGTTTGGATATAGGTTAAGATAAAATAAAATAAAAATTAGAAACATGAATGAACAAGGGAAAAGCCGCGAGAGAGATATCACCGACTGATGGGGAGGAGGTAGAGTTCCTTGGATGCCGGGATCTCTCCAGACCCGTCTCAGGTCGCCTCTCCTGTTTGACGGGGATCTTTTTTTTTTTTTGGTAAGCATGCTCCACTTGGGCCCGGCATCTGCCATTGGCAATTGCACCTCATTCCCTCCCAGGGCGCTGCCAGTTGGCCAGAGCTTTGACAAGGGACCTAATGAACAGGCACAACAGCATCGAATCACGGCAGATTACTGTGCTCTTCTTGCACTAGAGGCATTTATGGAAGGATGTACCCGAGCCGTATGATAGTCAGGTGGGTCGCGACAATGCGTGTGCTGCTCGACTCATGCTGGCCGTCTTCTGCCGCGTCAGGTCCCGGCGTGCCAGCTGGCCCCCTCTCCCTCCGAATCGTCTTGTCATCGAGTACAGGAAGGGGTCCCTCCGCATGACGTTGCTTGGCTTGAGGTACAGGTCAGTCGCCACAGCATACCCGCAGCAAGGACAGTACTTTCCGTTCAGAGCCAGCAGAACCCTGACCCTCGCCGCGTCCGATGCATGCATATTTGATGCGCATTGCTAGGCAACCGAGCCTTTCACGTACGCGGGAAGCCAAGGTCGCTCGAACAACATCACTGCCGCCGATCTGATCATGATACGATTGCCGCATCCACAGCCTCCATTCTGTAGAAGCTGACTGGTTTCCCACGCGTGTCTGTGGCGTCCATACTCTGAGCACCTCACATTTGGCTTGCCCGGGTGATGCCTGTATCAAATCTGATATCTATGGATAGTAACTTGTGAGACAGCATGTAAAGAGTACAGCTTGTTAGGGGGGGGGGGGGGGAGGGGTATGTTCCATGGTGAGCCAATCAGTACAAGCCAGCATTCTGACCAGCAGTCGAGAGTGTTAATGCTCGCGAAGTGAAATATGCAGATGCAGGTGAAATCATACAGAATGGGAAAATGGGAGTAAAGCATGACGAACCAAGAGAAAATTCAATAGTCCATGGAAATAGCAGGCAGACCTCTATACCAGTAACATTTCCGCTTCTCGCATGACCTCACGCCAGTCGACGGCGCCCCGGGACCTTCGCTTCCAGACTTCCTGAATGAGATACGACACCTGCTGGGAATTTCCGAGCGAAAGGCCTTGCTGCTCTTGCAGGCGTTTAAGAAAGTAGCTTTGGTGGTGTGGGTCCTCGGTGAGACAGCCACAGATGCAGATACTGAAGACGACACTGCGGACCACCGCACGCCCAGTGGGCCCATCCTCAGCGTCCATCAAACATTTGACTGTGCCATTCACAGCTTCAATAATTTCTGGGCATCGCGGGAAGTCGCCAGAGACGACAGAATGAAGGTAGACATGTGCCGATGCACGGAAGACTTCCGAGGTAAGGCGGCGCTGTTGAGCACGTTGCCCCGGGTCAGAATTAGCGTCGAATTCATATGAGTATGAGCTAGGTTTTTTCAGAATCTCTTCTATCGTGTGGCCGCGCCTGACCAGTTCCTTGACGCTGAGGCTGCCGGCATTAACGTGATCTTCCTTCCAGTTGGCCAGACTGGCAATCTCGGCAAGGGAGAGTACAATGTGGTTTTCGCAGCCCATGACGGACATCATCGAGCTCTCCGCCATCGGGGCTACGGGCTCACCGTCAAAAAAGGTAGATTGTGGACCAAAGAGGTCTCGAATGACGTGCAAGAAGCGTGGTTCTCTGACGAGCGTGGCCGACGCAAGGACGTCAAACCATATGGAGGTTTTGATGATAAAGCGAAGGCTCTCTGAGCAACAAAAGAGGACCTTGCGTGGACCTCCGGAGCGAGGATCGTTGAGAACGGCGAGAGAATATGTGCAGGCAGCATCGAGAAAGGTTTGCCATTGACCTTTGCCCCCACTGAAGAGAAAGTAGGAGACGATACACAAGCCTGCAAGAGCATCCCCTTCTGTCAAGGGGCTCTTGAAGGGGACCATCTGCATGCGGCGCAAGGCCTCTACATCTTCCGGTTCGAACATGCCGAGCTTGTCTCTTTGAGTGCTCTTACGATGGAGATCGGAGAGGAGGCAGGCAGCTTGACGAGCATTGTCACTGGTATGGATCAACCTCCAGATGATAGAGTCGAGGGATTCACTAGCATGAAGGTATTGCATGCGAAGTACGTGTTTCATATAGTAGTCGAGGGCGGCGTTCTGACGGTCGTCCAAGAGAGGCCAGTGATATTGATCGACGGCAGGGGCAGGCATTATCATGTAGCCCGAGGAGACGACTGAGTCGAAGTCTTCGTCCTCATGAATGGGAGTCGTATACCACCTTGAAAAGTGGCTGGTATGTGGGCGTTGGAGAGCGAAAGAATGGTTTGACCCTGCAAGGAGGGCATTGAGCACTATTATACATACAAATACTCAGTAGCGATACGAGGTCTTACATGAATCTAAGCTATTGTTAACAGGAGGAGCCGAAGAGTATGGGACAACAGGAAGGAGGATTTCAGGGTATTCACTTCGTTCCAGGGGAGAGTCGGGGCTCAACTCGTGCATGACGGGTAGACCTGAGAAAGGGTGAGGTAGGAAAAAAGGGGTGGGAGACGGGGATGGCTTACGATCATTATCAGGATAACGGTCCGTGCGAAGAGGGTATGAGGAGGGACGCTCATCGTTGGTGGAGGAGATAGAGAGGGTGGGTGTTTGGGGACTGTTCATGGGGGAAGCGTAGTCTGCTGACAAGGCGAGTATTTGCGGCTCATGTTCGGCAGCGCGGGGGGCAGAGCCGGAGTGGCCCTTTATCATGCCCTGGGAAGCGAGAAAGGTTTTTATTTTGTCACGCAAGTCAAGGACGTTGCGGTTCTCCTGGGGGAAATGAGGATGTGCGTGGGGAAGAGGGGGGAGGGTGCCTACGCGCAGCCACTCGGGACGTTTGGCTCCGAAGCCGAGGCATTGGAGACGGAGACGAACGCAGGTGGAGCAGCTGCCTTCGACATTCATCTGCTCGTCACATTTCTGCCGAGGAGGGATATGAGAGGGGACAAAGGAAGGTGGATGAGGTAGGGGGCACCTTGCGGCGAATTCTGCAGGTGTAGCAGCCGGACTTGGCGCGTACGGCGCCTTTGGATTTTGGCGCACCTGGTCTTCTTGATTGTGGGGACTTTGGTGCAGGGGGCATGAGAGAATGAAGGGAGGAGGGGGGGAGATCAATGGGAGATATGGGAGAGGGACGAAGGACGCGTTGTAGCCATAGGGCCAAGGTATAAGTAAAGGGAGTTTGGTACAGGACACAAACGAGTCACGGGGTCCCGGGTCATGCGCGCCTTTTTGGGCGATCGCAGATCTCACCCGCACCGCCACAAGATCACCGGTGTTTATTTGAGTGACCGAAGAGGCCACTATGTCTTGAATTGGTTCCGCCCACTTCCGCGCTTGTCGCAATGTGGCGCCACTTATCAAACACGTCCACCTCCCCCTCGACAAAGTTTGGGTTGGCAATAAAAAAGCAAATATCTCATTAACTAGGGTACCCGTGACATGATTCGCTGACGTGGGAGCCTCACCGCTCACTGCCGTCACTCAGCCATCCGATATCGGCCCACCACTCACGCTCAGGTTCCTGACCTTATGCCTCAGTCCGCTACTCGACGTCTGCCCCGCCTCCACCCCCCCACTCCCCGCCTTCGAGCCCTGATTCCCGCTCGGATCCCCAGGTACAACACCAGCGCCTGTTCTCCTTGCAATCAGTGCCCGCACCGCACTCAGCCACTTGATCTCCTCCTCCTCGCTCGGCGCACACAACAACAACGTGCGCTTCGTAGTCACTATCTTGAACGTGTACGGCCCACCTGCTGACTTGCGTTTATCCGGTGATCCCCCCGACCCTTGTGCACTCATCACCGGTGGTGGTATTCCCCCTCCGTGCTTGTGTGACCGCATATCGAATTCCAATGCGTCCAGAATCTCAGTCACAGAGAACTCCCGGTGTGGCTTCGTGTCCTGCCAACATGAGTGCAATATGCACACATCAGCCATCCATCACCCTTCTCTCCGACCGAACCTACCATGTGACTTCCTGAATAAACTAACTTTTCTCCGTAGAGCACGAACCATCGCTTGCGCCAATTATGTCGCTTCGATCCACACTTCATCAAGTAGCCGGACACAACTATCTTTGTAACCCCATCCCTCAGTGGTCCCGCAGGTCGAGTAGGTGATGATCCGATGATCGGTCGGTTCTGCGAAGACGTCGAGTATGTCCGCTGAGCACTCGATGACACATCCTCCGAGTCCGACGAGGTGATGTTTTGTGTGTGCAGGGAATGTGTCCCAGGCGGGGTGATGGTGGTGCTGCGACTGGGCACTCCTTGGGCCTCAGGTATTGCCATAGGCGTAGTGGGCGTAGTCAACGACGTTTGTGTCAACGTCATCATGAGCGTCTCCCGTGCATCCTGAATGGCGGCAACCCATCCCTGAACGTCTTCAGGGCTCTGTGCCTGGAGGTAAAACGTTCTGACAGATGTGACAACCCCAAAAGTGTACAAATGCTTCTTCAACACAACTTGTGTGCACGAGTGGACATCAGTCAGATTGAGCAGGCGAAGAAGTTTGTACTCCGCAGACGTCTTGTAGTATGCCAGATGCGCTGGTCGCAACACGAACCATCTCTTCTTCCATGTCTACAACGACACCCAGATGAAGTAATAAACGAGCGTTTGGGACACACCTCACCTTGCGCCGCTCGCCTTTTTTCGAAAGATAGCCGGACTTGATCATGCCTTCGTCCACTGAGTCTTGAATGCACTGAGACTTGTCCGCTGTCTTCCATGGCCGTTCCTCTTCCTCGTCTTCTTCTTCAGATTCCTCGCCACTGCCTGCCGCGCGCTCCGCGATCGAGGAGAGAGGTGGTTGTGAGCTGCTGCCAGAGAGCAGCACTCCAGAAGAGCCCATCGACTGTGAATGTGTGGGAGACACCAGATCTGGTGACAAGACGGAATCCGAATCTGACTCTGTTCCGGAAACATGTGCCTGCGCGACCGGTGGACTCTGCGATTTCCAAGATCAGCACAATGTATCGAAGAAGAGACAGCAACGGACCACACCTTCTTGGGCTTGGCTGCGGAGTGTACAGAGAGTTTTCTCTGTATCTCCTGTGGAGAAGGCGGTGCTGCTGCTGATGAGGGTGACATGCTTCAAGCCCTGCAAGACAAATGGATCTTCACGCGTTTGGTTACGGCCAAAGTGTTGGCTCGAGTTGGGCCACGCAACTGACACGCTCTGTCACACACGTAACCTGTCACACTGATACATAGCCCTGTCCTAGTAGTACCTGTGCGCACTTGTAAAACCAACCAACCAACCTGTATCGTCACTTGGGATCCTGCACACACATGGATGGGCCCTGCTTGTGCCAAAACTGAAACCACTTGTGATAAGATAATATCATTCCTAATCGAGAATGGGTCATTGTGATCAGATAAACCCCGCTTGTCGTCCTTCAACCTCAACCATGACATTGTCCGTGCAGGAAAAGTTCGACAAGGCAGCCAAGTACATCCAGAGTCTCCCCAAAGATGGCCCTTACCAGCCTGATCAGGACACCAAGCTCAAGGTGAGCTCGTAGTCTCTGACTGATCGGCTGAATAATCATCGTCCCAGTACTACGCATACTACAAGCAAGGTTTGGATTTCGGAAGAGTCGACCCTGACCCTGACTGAATAGCGCCGGCATCAGGAACCGAAGGCGATGTGAACACCGCGAGGCCAGGTTTGCTGGACTTTGTCGGAAAGGCTAAATGGTTCAAAGCGCCCTCTATTATCCTGTGGGGGCCATGCTGAATTTCACACGCCAACTGTAGGGACGCCTGGAACAACGTCAAGGGCACAAGCAAGGAAGACGCCCAGAAAAAATACGTCCAGCTTCTCCTCGAGGTACGACTCACATCTCGCCGTTGATCAGAGTTTACTTGACAGCGAAGCCCGATAACAGGATCTCGCCAAGATTACACCAAAGTCCGAGGAGCTCGAGAAACTGCTCCAAGAACTCAACGAGTAGACGGCGCCGTATGCTGCTGAGTAAGCTCACATGTAAACACACCAGGGTAGCTGTTGGGAATAATGTTGGCCAAATCACGGCCGATGCCATATCGTGTGCGGAGCGCATTCAATCTCAGTAGACTATTGGACAGCAGGAAAGTCATGTGTCCATTCACTTGCACCAACACGAGGCAGATAACGCCCCGGCGCCTGTACCATATCGTTGGCGCTGCGAGGGACACGGCCGTGCCATCGCCCAGCCGCTTCCCAAACATGGCGTGGTTCTGGAACGATTCGACTCGGTCCAACTTTGCCGATAGGGCCAAGTGTGGGTACCCATGGCTGGAAAAATTGTTCACCCTGCAATCAATTTCAAGTTGGCAGTCGGCCCAAAATGCATCCTTTGATGATGATGATCGGAATACAGCATCCTGCCAGCCGCATCAAGTAACGGGATGGGGAATCGAACGAACCTTGTTCGGTCGCAAGAATTGCTGCTCGGATGTCCGTTGATCTGAAAATGGAGTGCTGTCCTGCAACGAGGTTAACTGCTGTAAAGCCCATATCCAACATGCTTTACGAAGAGTGGCAGCTATGATGGAACAAAAGTCAATTCATTCGATCAATGTCCTCATTGAACAACGGACGCCCCAATGATAGGCTTACCAAGGGCACATACTATGTTGTCATCGTATGCCAATCAAGAAACCTCGTTGGTCTAGCACTAGCGCTTTCCTCGGGGCATCTAGGGCGCTCTCAGTGGCCGAGTTCCACGTTTCTTCGACAATAACTACCTTTTTACGACAGCATCCCGACCCGAGCACACGACAACGGCTCAGCAGTTTATTTGTTTATTTATTTCTTGTCGCCACATTTTGCTCTGGGAACGCATCATATGATCGTCCGTAGCTTCTCTGCAAGTGGCTGCCGTCCTCGCACACGGGTCTCATGCGGTTGAGGCGTGCTGAAACCCTGGATTTGTAAGTTTCATGTCCTATCTCTACCTTCGGAGCTTAGGCGCCCCTTTTTCGTAGGCTCGCACCTCTGGGCAACCGTCCAGTTATAGGTCTAATAATCCCTGTATTGGGGTTTTTTTTTTCACGCCCAGCCACGGGCACACCACGCCAAACGGCCAAGAAGCACAGACCGAAAATAAACAAGCTTGTAAAGCATTACACGGCCCCCACACAGGATGGCAGGCGACGGCGAATGTGATCGTTTATTGACTTGTGATATGGCCTGAAATAACAGGTTCTGCCGATAATGCTCCAAGTTGGGTGTCCACGTATGCACGCCATGTTTGTCTCTCCCCCTCTTCGCTGAACCAGTGCGGTAGAGAAGGCCCATCCCCACCTTGCGCCTGCCAAACTTTGCGTTGACCGTGTCAGAGCCTTTCATTGAACGGTTAGCTAGCAGCCGAAGGTAGCCGACGGTCAGGCCGGTCAGGACTGGTCCAGGACCACTACTCGATCCTCGGAATGAGCCGTTTGCGACCGTATCATCATGCACGTTACGTGCGACCTTGTTCGCTTCACAATGGAGCCAAGCAGATCTCCGCCGGCCTGTGATACCATCTTTTCTGACAACTGGGCAAGGTCCATCATTGTAAGGATGTTGACTTTTTGTTCATCAGGCCGTAATTGAAGGAGAAAGAGAGAAAAAAAAAAAAAAAAAAAAGGTAAACACCCCAGCTAGGATAAAAATCAGATATATGTATATATTTACTTTTGGGTCAGCCCACGGACTCATCTCCGTCTTCCTTGTCATTCATCTATGAGCACAGCTCACGTCCGCAGCTACTTCGCGGTAAAGCTGCCAGCGGTGATTCAATCAATCCGCTCTCCTACATGATGGACCTATATGTACACATATTCCCTTTGCCTGCAGCGGACCCGGTAACTCAGGTTTCGAGCGGTGAGCCTGAAAAATTTTTAAAGTTCACCCTGATACTTGTAGGCACCATCCATATGGGTTTCCGTAGTCGTTCTCCCAGTCGCCAGGTACCGTATATTAGGTTCTGAGCCTGTTTGTGGCTAGACTAGTTAGGTCACCAGCGGTGCTATCGCAGCTGCTCCTGCTTTTGTTCTGCCTCGCTGTTTGGCATCTTACTATGTACTTTACTGACCAAACTACTCAAATTGTCGTCGGCCCACAAGGAAAGTTTGATATTGTGTTTCTAATTCCGAGGATCGTTAGAATCAAAGGGTGGCGTGAGAAAGATTCATGCTATTTGTTCGGCTTCAATGTCACAGGCGCGGATCGGAAACTACTTGCATTTTATTCATCAGGGTTGGATGCGTACAAGCGCTACGAAACCGAAGCTCGTAACTCTTCATAAAAAACTATTAACAAAGGTTCTTCCTAGAGGGTATCGAGAAACTCCTTAGAAAGCAATTTGAATGATACACACTCTGTCGTCCCGTACTATACAAACACGGCGTGGCGCTGACAGTGACCTACAATCGTCATGATAAATTTAAGTCCCGGGTAAGTTCAAATCGCAATGCGTCATGAAAAATGTCCATGATCGGGATTGGCAATGAATAACGAGGTACGCGGAGCGACGCCGTACTGTATTGTCGGTCGCGTCTGTGATGGAATTTCTTCACGACGTCGGGTGTTGCGAGGGGGAGGGATTTGTTGTGATTCTAATTCTTGAGTCAACCTGCGTTCGTATTCCCTGACTCTACTGGTCACGATGGCACCCTTCTTTTGGGATGTCGGATTAGATTTTGATGACACAGAAGGCTTAGAGGGCGCTTCTACGTGTATAGACATAGCAAGGGTAAGGCTAGCTGGGGGTGCTGTTAAATGTGGCGGATCGACGTGGGGTGAACCGCTCGACAAAGAGATCTCGGAACGCCCATGGACGTTGACAGCATACATCCCTTGATCGGTTATTTCCGCAGAACCCAGTGACGGTACGTGCCGCAAGCTCGAGCCGTCAGATTGGAAACGCTGTACAACGTCATACTTGCCCCCAAGATGCTCCGCGGAATCGGTATTCGCCGTACGTCCGCTGTGAGCGGAAGACAATGATCTACCATGTTGGGCGGGTGTGTCATCAGAGGATTCGAAAGTGGAAGAGGACTGCTTTGTTTCTTCTAACTTGCCGAGAGGAGGGGCGGGTGTTGGGTCTCTAAAGTCGACCGGCTTGGACGATATGATCGACGTGCGACGATCAACGAGTGAGGATTTCGTTAAACGTGACCACCAACTGTCCGGACGAGATGTAGATGGTAAACGAGACAAGGTGGAATCTGGGAGAGGTGAATATCGAGCAGCGGATGTAACAGGGTGTGGGTCAGAGAGTGAGGTAGTAGGACTGTAGCATGTTGGGGGGATACTGGTTGGTGGGGAGAGCGCGGCCTTTTCGACACAACCAATGGCTATCTGTCCGTGCAAAGGTTCCTGCAGAGACGGAAGCGAAATGGAAGGATCCGAGAGGGATATATGAGAGGCTTCTTTGAGGGGGGTCAGTATACGTGAGCATACGGAAAAGGGCCATACGAAATCTTGAGGGCCCAACGTAGTCGACGTTTCATCACTGACGGGAATCGAATGATCATAATCTGCGTCCTTCTCGGGAGTGCCAGGGCGTAAAATGGGACCATCATATTCGTCGTCCGGGCTAGGGTCCTCGAAGGGGTCTGTATATGACCAGAAGCTTGCATCCCTCTGATGACTCAGACGCAAAGAGCATTCGCTCCGAAGACTCCCTTGATGAACCAAACGTTCCTTGTTGCCCTCGCGGAGATGATCAACCTTCTCCCATTCGTGGTTCCCTTGATCTATTCCAGATCCGCTGGGCTCGCGGCCAATCACCCCTCGTACCAAGGCACTCACAGAGCGGAGGGACCAGACACTTGTTTCCTCGCTCAACTGTTTCCGCACGGTACCCGAGTGGCCAGCCCAGCCAAACGATCTAGTATCTTCATCCGCAAACATGTCCTTCCGGGGTTGACTGGGCCGGCAGTTGAATTTATCGATGGCGAGGTGTGCAAGAATATCCTTTATCATACTTGGACTGCCGACTCCTCTGGCCCTTTCATTGGTCTGACTGGTGAGGGGTGCTACCTCCGATGTAGCGCCGCCCACCGAGCCCTCCTCCGAGAATTCAGGGTCATCTGCAAGAGGGAAGAATCTCCCAGCTGCCCTTTTGCCACGATTATGCACTCGTTTCACATAGTATATTATTGCAAGTCCGCCTGCGACAAGCCCAATGACTCCGAATATCGTACCGAGTGCAATAGCAGTAGCACGATCACTTGAGCCAGAGGATGAGCCAGGGACGTACGAGGGGGAGCCTGAGGAGCCCCCAGGAGAAGTGGTGCCTGTTCCTCCATTAGAGTGGGGGTTTGAACTTGTCTGTGTTGGCGCCGGCAACGAAGTGATCGGAGGTCCCGAGCCAGGAGAAGGTGCATTATAGGACGTGACTATCGAGGACATTGTCGGGTTGTAGATGAATAAAGATGCAGATGCAGGAGAGGAGGAGCCGTATCCTGACATGAATGATAGTGAGTTGTCATCGTCTTGACCGTGCAGTGCGTGCAACTCACCGAAGCAGAATAGAACATAACCCCCTGCTTGGACCGCAAAGTGATCTTTCCTTTCGCCTAGTTGTGCAAGCGCCCCAACACTATTCCAGACCATGGGGTTCTGGCTCGTGTCCAGAATCCAACCATCGCTATAGGTCGTCTGAAGCTGCGTATCGCCGCCTCCGTGGATAAGGATCTGTCCATCAGAGAGGACGACTGCAGCGAAGTCACGACGGGGACTTGGCAGTGATTCGTTCGAGGTAGAGAGCTTCTCCCAAACAAGAGGATTCTGCGCGGTGTTCAAAGACCATACCGTGTTCATGGGCACAAGCGCTGAACACGATGCACAGTATCCCCCAAGGACCAGGAGGTATCCATTTGGCAGCACGAAGGAGGCGTGGCCATAAATATCGGGCGGTGCACTGCTGGAGGATGGCAACTGGACAAACTCTGGACCGGATGGGCTGAAGGAGTAGTGCTCACTGAATGCATTACCGGAACCATCAGCCTGCTCACCGCCGATGATCCACACCTTGCCGGCTGCAACGGACGAGGAATGACGGATCCTGCGCATGGGTTCATTCGCCCAATTCTGCGATTCCATGAGGAAAGATGGACCGGACTTGCTAGAGGTTGAGAGTAGGCCTGACGAGTCATTGAGGGTCGTAAGTACTGTCAAAGAATTGGGGCCAGGTTGACCCCCGAAGAGTAACAACTCGGTGAGGTTGAACGCAGACAATGTATGCCAGGCGAGTGCAGGCGAAGATGCACTGGAGAAAAGCTGCCATGGGGGAGACGAGGAGTTGAAGGATGTGGAGAGATCGAGGACTAATAGGTCAGATATCTCCGGTGCGGAGGTGTAGGAGTAGGAGTTGAACGGGTCACTCAGCCCGCCGTGCACATATAACGTGCTGTCCAGCAAAGCGACCGCTTGGGCCCATCTATTATGTACGCATGAGTGCCACT
>JBBPJJ010000478.1:8426-18571 GCA_038088635.1 Veloboletus limbatus
GGTGTCCTGTTGTATATGTATGTGGATGGCATGACTCCAACTGAATTCCCACCAAGAATCCGGTATGCAACAGTCAAGGTGCATAGACTGGGACTTGTCCATAATGGTGCGCATAAAGCGCTCAGTGAAACCATTTTGTTGGGGAACATGAGGGGCACTCTGGAGGATGTGTATCCCTTGAGAGGCAAGCAGCTCATCAAAAGTTTTTGATTTGTATTCTCTTCCTGCATCGGACATCCATTCTTGGACTTTGGCGTCGAATTGGGTGGACACCATCGCTAAGAAGTGCTTGGTTGCCTGAAGGGCATTGTCCTTGGTGCGCAAGAGTGCACTCCACCCGTATGACGTATAGTCATCAAAGAATGTGATAATGTAATGTACCGATATTTGTGGTACAATGTGATGGGGAAGGACTTAACGTCCGAATGGATAAGCTCAAAAGGCACTTTGGCTCTCCTGAGATCTGGGTGGAAGGTGCAAGCAAGGGCTTTACCCTCCGCAGAACCTTTGCAGGTTTTGTCTTCCTTCGGTATCTCAAGTGTGGAAGGAAAATTGTGTGTATGTTTCACAGCATGTTTCATTACATCCTTGGAAGGATGTCCCATTTGTTTGTGCATGGTCTCAAAGTCAGGAGCTACCGTTGAATGGTGACAGCCGGTGATATCCTCGATGGTGTACATATTATGGCCCATGCGGCCTGGTTTAAAGGACGTGAGAATCGTGTCATCACTGAACAACATGTCGATGGACTCTGCATTTCCTCTAACCTTGGTGCCAGCGTTGAGCATTTGGCCCATAGATACCAATTGAACTCCTGAATTGGGGATATGCCCCACATCGAATAGAGTCAGGTTGCGCACTTTACTTTGTGCATCTTTCCACTGCAGTTTGCAGCTACCCATCCCTATGACATAGATATGACCAGAGGCAGTCGAAATGGGAATCTTATTCTTCCCAAGTAATGTGTAATCACTGAGGTCTGATCGCTCAGGGGTAAAATGCATTGAAGCACCTGAATCTAAGATCCAGAATTTGTTCTTACTGCAATGATCACACTTGGAATTGGATCTGTGTGCGCAAATAATGTCCTTGTCATTAGGTACACTATATACATACTCTATACTACTCGACGCTGTATAAGAAGTGGAGGGTGAGGATTGTGCGATAGTGATCATTGGGTAGGAAACAAACCTTTCTTCCATGAACGTATCGACTTCGGACCCATAAAGGTCAACGATGTCATCAGAGTCCCAAGAGTCAGCAATGTGGCTGACCCAGTGCTTAGAGTGCTTGGATGGATGCTCCCGTTCATCGAGGTCTTCAAGTGAGAAGGAGCAGTTGTACTGCACTGGTGAGAGAGGAGAAGAGGGGGCGGAGGGCATGATGGCTGCCGATGGAGGAAGGGTGACAAGTGGTGTCACGGCAACAGAAGTGGACAGGATGGGAGATTGTGGAGACGGGGGCAACGTAAAGTCCAACTGTTGGAGGAGCGGAAGAGCCATGTCGATCGACCGTATGGTCTCAACATTCTGCTCAGAAGCGATGCTGGGACAGTTTATGCTCTTGATCCAAGAGCCGCCAGTCGCCAAAATGGCGCTCTCCATCCTTGGCCACCAGGTGCTGTAGTTGGCACCGGTGAAGACAGGGATGTTGTAAGAGGAGGACAAGGTAGATGAAGACATCAAGCTATTTTAGTAAAATGAAACATCAAAGGTTCCAGAAGGAACGATAACAAGGGTTTGCCATAGGCACTCCCTGGTTGCAGCACTTAACACGCAGTCATCATCTTCATGCTGCATCGTAAACGACGCTGGCATGTTGGCCTCATCACCGAGCCCATTGTGCATTGTGTGTAATGATGCAGCAAAGGCTTCAGGCAAGTCACTTAGCAGCTCCAGGTGCAGCGATTGCTCGCGCTCCCTTCATGCTTAGTGGGGCTCATAACCTGTTTGACAATACAAAATGCGGAGACAATTTAGACTACTCACATTGGTTGGTGTTGAGCTGAAGGGACTTGAGGCAGACAATGGTTGTGGTTGTAGAACAAGTGTTATTAGAACTCAGACGTTGAGTTTGAATCTTATATAGTGACATGTGATGTACGATTATATAAGCTACTCTAAGTAAAGAAATAGAATAGGAATAGGAGCGAAGTCAGCTAAAAGATAGCACATTCAACACGTGGCGACGAAGAGACCCTGTATGAACATGTACAATCGACCAACGATGACAACTCACCAGAACCATCCCTAGCATCACTACCTGAACCACCTGCTTACACCGTGCAATGCCCCTGAGTGTTGAGCTTGACAGGGAGTGGATCAGATCAGTGACTTTGAAGACCATACTTACTAATAGTGAAATGGCAACGTTGACGGCACCAGCATGACAAAGATGCCCATGGTAATATGCCTAAGATGCCAGGGAACGTGTCTGAAGACGAATGCAGATGGTCAGACCACTAAACAATGAAGAATGCACCTAGACAAGCTCTACATAAGCTGGGTGAGTTAGACCACAACACAAATGCACTAAATGGTTCCCATCGAGCTAAGAGGCTAAGAGCCTATTGGGGCGAGTGGGTCGAGCGGAGGGCAAACCAGTACACCAGAGTGATGGCAAGGAAGTCAGAGATGTTGGTAGGCACTGTGGGATGGACGGCATAATGAGCAGAATGCGCCACGACTCGATTGAGTTGAAACGAGTCCGCTAGCTAGTAGTGTTGGAAAAGTTCAGTCCAGTTCGGTTCTCTGGCCCCCCCCCCGCTGAACGCTGAACTGGACTTCAGTTCAGATTCACACCAAGCACTGAACCCAGAACCGATTGCCAGATGAACCAAACCCTATGTTCAGTTCACATTCGAACGTGTTCAGGCATTGAATTTTGGTAATACTACTAGAACAATGACAGACATCTAATGGGTTCTATATATGGCCACAGCGGTTACAAGAAGGTAGCTACATAGCATCAGAATTGTCTCCCTGAGTGAACCAAGCAAAGAGTGTTGCCTTGTGAGCATGCAACTCTGCCTTGACTGCAGCCTGGATGTGTCCATTTTGGTAGCCACTCTTTAGCAACTGTAGGGCTTCAAACACTTCAGGGGTGTTCTGACTATGGCAAGAGGTCCCAGTGAGCCCACCAATGAGAATACTCATTCAGAGGGTGTTCCAGATCCTGGAATGGCTAGGTATATCGTGCAGATTCAGAGATGGTCTGCTCTGCTAAGCAGTATTTGAAGATTCAATTACTGCAGCTTTAATGTACAGGAAGTGGCATGTGGAACTCACCTGGCTTCGGCTGAGCAGCCACCAGTTCTGTGTGGACTGAAGGAGTTGTGTAATACTGAAGGACTTTGGATGTGGCTATTGTGACATTCATTCATTGAAGCACAACAATAGAAAAAACCTGGAAGAATTGGATGACCAGATTCTGACAGCCATAGTCTGCCTGCAGAGGTACCAGGTGGTTGGAGGTGCACAATCCTGTGTGAAGCATGGAGAAGAAGCAGTGTGACGTGGATATTCCATGTTGTTAAGCTAAGAAGGATATTAGTTTGTCATGAGTATGATGAATTTGTTGATGACTCACCATTGAACCTGAAATTTCAGATTAGATGTTGGCCCAAGGCTCAGCAGCCTCTTTACAAGATGAGTGAAATTTGTTGGCAGATAAAAGCTTGGTGTGAAAGAGTGTATCTACAGGGGAAATCATGTCCTTGAGAAACTCTGCTATTGGAGAAAAATGGAACACAACATCATCCATCCCTGGTTGACAATGCTTGGGAGCCTTGAGTTTTGCAGAAGTCATTCGGGATGGTAAGAGAGACTCAAACATATCTGTCTGTTAAATGTGCTATCTTATAGCTGCTTTGCTCCTATTTCTATTCTTCTTCTTTAGGTAGAGTAGCTTATATAATCATACAATATCTGTCACTATATAAGATTTGAGCTCAATGTCTGAGTTCTAATAACACTCTTATTCTTCAACAACCATCATCGTTTGCCTCAAGTTGCTAACCGCTCCAACAACACTAAAGTAAGTAGCCAGTAAATAGCTTCTGCGTAGTTTGTTGTCAAACAGGTTATGAGCCCCGCTAAGCGCAAAGGGAGTGCGATCACTTGCTGCACCTGGAGCTGCTAAGTGACTAGCTGCGTCATGTTACATGATGCGCAATGAGCTTTGCGAATAAAGGGTATCATGCCAGCATTGTCACCAATGTGGCATGATGATGATGGCTGCACGTTCACTGCTGCATCCTGAGAGCGCCATCATGGCGAACTCTTGTCATTGTTTCTGACCAAAACCTTGACGTTTCATTGTACTAATTGCCCAAATTCTAGATGTCTACTTCATCTACCAACATTAACATCCCAGTCTTCACTGGAGCGAACTACAACACCTGGTGGCCAAGGATAGAGAGCATCATTCTAGTGACTGGCAGATCATGGGTCAAGATGATCCCTTGCCCTGTCATCAGTATGAATAGCAGCGCCGATGTAATCGCAATGTATGTCAAATGGACGGAGAGCAATAACAAGATTCTGGGCACCATTCGCCTCTCTCTCTCGCTGACCCTCTACAAATATATTTCAAAGATCTGCACATTCACCCTCCTGGAGACGATAAGAAATGATTACGGGAAGCCCAGACTTCTGCAAATCTATGTGGACTTCAAGGCTGTCATGCATGGGACAATCCCCACTTCTGGGAATCCGGCTGCAGCGTTTGCTAAGTTCGAAATGCTATTCATGTGCCTCAAAACTAACGAGTATCCCATTCCTGACATAATCCAAGCCATCATCCTCCTTTCCAAACTTCCCACCTTGATGGACATGATTGCATAACTCCTTGTGCAAAAATGTGATGAAGAGGATGCTTTCATTCCCCCTACTGTCCAGGAGATAGTATCATCCGTGACTCTTGTGTGGGAGTCAATGAACATGGGAGGAAAAGGTAAGGTGCCCGAGCAGGCACAAAAGATTTTTGCTGTTAAAAGAAAGGATGGGAACCCATCCTTCCAGGGTCAGCAGCAACAGCCTCCTGCAGTGCCTCAGCAGCAGCAGCAGAAGGGTAGCGCTGATGCTGAGAAGAAGAAGATGAAGCGTGGCAAGCACAGAGGCAAGAACCAGCACGCAAAGCATAATGTGCTACAGTTCATCAAGCAAGGCTCCAAATCTGCAAGCGGCGATTACTTCACCTCCACCACCATGACTTTGCTTACTCCTGCCGTCATCGACCCCCGTGCAAGCGCTCACCAAAGCACTCAGATGTATCAAGGCAAAAGTGGCCCTCTTGCATTTTCGCAGACAAAGGAGGCCTTTGTGCTCACTCATGAGCTGAACATCCACCTGTCCTCTGAAATCATCTGGTCAATTGACACTGCCCTCCCTCTCCTCAAGCAGCTTGACTTTACGTCGCCTCCATCTCCACCTTCCATCCAGTCTACCTCTGCCGTGACACTGATTGTTGCCCTTCCTCCATCAGCACCCATCATGCCTTCCGCCCCCTCTCCTCATCTCTTCCCAGTGCAGTACAACTGCACTTTCTCTCTAGAAGATCTGGATGAGCAGGAACATCCCTCCAAATGCTCACATTGCTGGATAAGCCATGTTGGAGATAGTTGGGATGCTGACGACATCATAGACATCTATGGGTCAGAAGTTGACGACTTCATGGCTGAAAGGTTCATTTCTCATTCTATGATCACTTCCGTGCAATCCTCCTCACACTCTGCTTCTTACACAGCGTCGAGTAGTATACAGGATGTACGTAGTGTACCCAATGACATGGACATTATCTGTGCGCATGGCTCTAACGCCAAGTGTGATCACTGTGAGAGCAAACTCTGGATCTTAGATTCAGGTGCATCCATGCATTTTTTGCCCGATTGTTCCAATCTCAGCGATTACATATTGCTTGGAAAGAATAAAATTCCCGTCTCGACTGCCTCTGGTCACATATTCGTCATAGGGACAGGCAATTGCAAAATGCAGTGGAAAGATGCACAACCTGACTCTATTTGATGTGGGATACATTCCCAGCTCAGGAGTTCGATTGGTATCTATGGGTCAGATGCTTCGTGCCAGTGCCAAGGTTAGAGGAAATGCAGAGAGTATCGATATTCTCTTTGGTGATGACACCATGCTTGCGTCCTTTAAACCAGGTCGCATGGGCCAGAACATGTACACCCTCGAGAACATATCATCTTGTCACCATTCACAGGTGACACCTGACTTTAAGACCATGCATAAGCATATGGAACATCCTTCCAAGGACGTAATAAAACATGCTGTGAAACACATGTGCAATTTTTCTTCACTCGAGATTCTGAAGGATGACAAGACCTGCAAAGGTTGTGTGGAGGATAAAACCCCTGTTTCCACCCGGATCTCAGGAGAGCCAAAGCGCCCTTTGAGCTTATTCATTTGGACGTTAAGTTCTTTCCCATTGTATCTTATTATAAGTACAAATACATCATTACATTCATCGACGACTACACGTCATATGGGTGGAGCACATTTTTGAACACCAAGGATAATGCCTTACAGGCAACCAAGCGCTTCTTGGCGATGGTTTCTACCCAATTCGATGCTACCATCAGAGGATGGATGTCTGATGCAGGGGGAGAGTACAAGTTCAAAGCTTTCAATGAGCTGCTTGCCTCTCAGGAGATACACATCTACCAGAGTGCCCCACATGTTCCCCAACAAAATGGTCGCACTGAGCACTTTATGTGCACCATTATGGACAAGTCCCAGTCTATGCACCTTGACTGTTGCACACCGGATTCTTGGTGGGAATTCAGTTGGAGTCATGCCGTCCACATACATATACAACAGGACACTGCAGACATAACTGGCGCACTCCATTTGAGATACTCAATGGGGAGGCTCCTGATATTGGCCATCTCTGCGTCTTTGGTTGTGAAGCATATGCCCACATCCCTTTGGACATTCGCACCAATAAGCTGGCCCCTAAATCAGAACCAATGGTGTATCTAGGCATCGCACCTGGAAATGAATGGAATTATCTATTGATGAGCCATCCCCACAACGTAATTTTCACCTCAGCACAAGCGCTCTTTAATAAGCAGCTATTTCCATTATGTGCGAATCCCTCACATCCACGGACACAGGCCATCCCCGAGCAACAGGTCGAGATTCTGCTCCCTAATATGCCAGATGATCTTGTTGACTTCCACCCTCTTCCGGATTCTCCCGAACCACTCCATGTGCCTCCACTGCGTACTCCTTCGCCAGTTGCACCACCGTTGCCTCCTATACGACCCAAAAAGGGCAAAGCCCCTGAATTCTACCCTCTGCCTGCACCTCCTGCTATCCCTCCTGCTCCCCACAGCTCTACACGCGAATGGCGCATACCTCACCACCCAGGAAACATCTATGGGGATGATTGTCATCCTGTTGATCAGGAAAAAGATGCAGAGCATACTTGGTATGATTTGGACTGTGCTGGTGCACATCCTCGACAAGAAGTTCCTGGGACTTTCCTTGATGAGCACCTCCCTGACATTCCCCTCCCAGAAAATGTCAATCTCTCCGAAGAGGAGATTGAGCGCATCACCAGGGAAGGGGGAGGAGTGCTCACTTTTTACCTCTTGGGGAAGGCGATAAGGCTAGATGCTGCAGATCATTCTAAGCCTATACGTGATTGGACTTTCAAGGATATCCACAAACTGCCACCTGCACAGCAACAGGAGTGAAAAACTGCTTGTCATGAGCAACTCGAGGTCCTTAGCAAATGAGAAGTTTTCGAACTGGATGATCATCCTAAAGATTGTAAAGTCATCAAAAATCGTTGGGTATTTGATGTCAAACCTGTTGGTAGAAAACGTGCGCACCTTGTCATGAAAGGTTTCTCACAGGTCGAAGGATTAGACTTCAACCAAATCTTTTCTCCTGTTGTGTGATACGAAACAGTGCACTTTATGCTTGCACTCACAGTGCTGGAAAACTGGCACATGGAAGCCATTGATGTTCGCGCTGCATATTTATATGGTGCACTTGATGAAGAGATCTACATGGAACAACCTGAGGGATTCAAAATTCCCTGTGCTGAGCCCAAAGTATTGCACCTCAAAAAGGCCCTCTACGGTTTAAAGCAGGCTGGTCTCACCTGGTGGAAAGCCCTCAATGAGTCCATGAAAGAACTTGGCTTTGAAAGGATCAAATCTGTTCCCAGCATCTTCCTCTATAAGAGAAAAGGCTCCCTTACGGTTTGTAGCCATTATTTATATAGATGATGCCGTTTTCTGTGGTCCCTTGAAGGCGATAGTTAATGAGGTTAAAGCACGCTTCATGCGCAAATGGGAATGTCATGACCTCGGCGAAGCCAAAGAGTTTCTGCACATGAACATCAAACACTCCAATCATAAGATCTTTATTGATCAAAAAGAATATCTACAAAAAATCATTGAGCGATTTAATCTGCAGAATGCCAAAGCAATGCAGACTCCCTTACCTCAGGGGTATTACCCCCTTAAAAACGAAGAGCCCGTCGATCCCAAACTTTGTCAGAAGTTCCAAACTGTAATCAGTTCCTTGATTTATGTCATGATAGGAACTCAGCCCGATATTGCTTATATTGTCACCACAATGGTGCGTTATTTGGCCAACCTGTTACGTGTGGACCGGGTAGGTTCGCACGTAGCCGCAAGATGACTTGGACTAGGGACTAGGACTAGGGCTTGAGGAAGGCTTCGTTATAGAGAGGCCTTGTACTGGGACTGAGGGACGAGGTCGAAGGTGTTGAACTGAGAGGCAAGACTAAGACTAGAATTGTGGAGCTCAAAGTTAAAGAATACAGGTCGTGCTAGTGTGGTTTATATATGGTTGGATGGGCTAGCACGGACCATGACTACGAAAGGAAAAAGGAGTAAAAGGGTAGATGAAAGAACATCGTAGAATACGATGGAAACGGAAAGAACTCTGTTGAAGAGTAAAGAGTGCTGAGTAAGTATGACTCAGTTAGTGAGTCAGCCATCGAAGTCTGAAGAATCGGAGCGAAGGAAAGTAAGCGTAATCCTGATGACTGATGAAAGGTGAAACCGTGGTTTACCGTGAAGAAGTCATCAAGAAGAAAGAGAGAGATGAAGTAAGAAACGTAAGAAGAGAGGAATAAACGAATCGTAACATTACCCTCCCACTATGCCTCGAGTCTCCGACAAGAACCAGGTCTTGAAGGACACATATACCGTCTGGCCGTCCTAAAGATCCAGAGAATAAGCACCAGGGGAGCCCGTGACATTAGCATAGGCGATGTCATCCCAAACGTCATCCACATGTGTGTCGGTGTCAGGAAGTGGGGAGATGGGGGAGACGGTACGATGACGACGAGGGGCGGAGGAACGCCGTTGAGAACGTGGAAATGAGCCCGAAAGGGGTTGTTGAGTGAGGGAGGATGACGTCGATGATGATGAAGAAGTCGGGCGACGAGGGGGTCGAGGCCTAGGTCGACTAGGACAGCGGACTTTGCATGGCCCAGAGCCCAGACAAGGCACAATGGGCATTGGTATTGAGGGCATTGTGCACGACAATGGCCAAGGCGGTGGCACTCAAAACATGCCTCCGGGTAACGGGGGTGATTAGGGGGTAGGACAAGTCGCCCGTCAAGTCCCACAAGCCATGCGTTGGTATGAGCAAGGGATGCCTCGATAGCGGGATCGAGAGGAGAGGAGGAAGCACTTGGGGTTGAGAGAGTCGAGTAGGGGGGAGGTTGGACTCCCTGTGCGAGGGTAAATTCCCGGGTATAACGTTCGACGTTTGCTAGAAACTCTCCAAAATGGAGCTGATACCCCATTGTGACGAGTGCGCTGCGTAGGTGATCCCTAATATGCCGAAGAACCCCCACGACAAGAGTCATGTGGGCGTCGGGATTGGTGGAATTGTTTTGTACCAGGAGATCGATACGTCCGGTCTCAATCAGGGCTTTGTATAGTGCGAGAAGGGGGGATCCGTAGTCAAGGTGACTGGTGGTTGGGATGGCCAGACGGGAATCAGTGATGCGATGGAGGAGTACCTGGGCATACAGTGACTCCAAAAAGCATTACAATAACTAACCCCAAACCGGGGCGTGAAGCGCCCCGCAACCACCCGTGGGAATATCGCTTCGCTTTGGTGGGACCAAAC
>JBBPJJ010000480.1:0-18548 GCA_038088635.1 Veloboletus limbatus
CGAATCGCTCGAAGGTTGGTATACGTTAATCCAGGCGCTGAAGCGGAGGGCCCATATTGAACTCTCTCATACACTGCGTTTGGGCCCGTGCATGACGAAAGGGGGATGACGAGAGAAAAGGTTGGGACTTGTCCATGTAATAAAAGACGTGATGAGCGTAGATCCCCCGTTCAGCTTCTTCCTCCTCGTTCACAGACTGGGAATACTCCGCGGAAGAAGCCACACAGAGATGATCGGTGTCAAGGAACCCGGATGCAGTCATTGCGCGCAGAAACCTGATGAGGGGTCTGAAGTGGATGGGAAAGCGCGACCGAGCAACGTCTATTACAGCCCGTCGTGCGACACCTTGCCGCCAGCCGGAAAGTGGGGCGATGAATCTCGACAAGTCAATTTCTTTGATGGAGGAAGTCGTAGGATGCACTTCCACGAATAGTGGGGCAGAGATGGGAAGTCATAGAGGGTAGGATATACATTACGAGGACGTGTACTGTATAATGAAGCCAATATTACAGAAATTGGTCAACGGAGACAATGAAAAACTGAAAGAGTTGTCGACAAGGCAGAGAAGTGGTGGGACAAGGAAGAAAGAAGACAAACCGAAAGAAGGCAGAGGGGTGTTGTGGGCTCCAGGGTGCCAGACGCTCCCTGACTGTTCATTTTGTGTGCAGCGCCGTGAATGTATTGTCCAAAACCCTGTTATCGTCCTCTATAGTGATCTTCAGGTCACTGCGTGTTCGGCCAACCTTCAGCTCGGGTGTCACAGTCAGATAAAATGCTTTGTCAACTTCACCACCCCAATGGAAGTCGATCAACATCAATTTTTCGCTGCAGGTGATGATGTTTGGGGCGCGTAGGTCTCCATGAACAAGACCTTCTTTGTGGAACCCCTTCATGAGTGCCTCCATTTCACCTTTCCATCTATCCAGGTGGGCGACAAGGTTCTTCGACTGGGAGAGAGGCTCCGCATTTTCTATATACTCCATGACTATAACAGTCCAACGCCCTGGCAGCTGCTTATAGCCAAGAATTTTCGGTGCATGTCTGCGACTAGCACAAAAGTCATGCAATGCTATCGAGTATTGGCGAGCAAACTTGACAATGATCTCTTTCCCCTCAGCCTCAGCAATGTAGAGTAGGTGATAGCCTTGTCTATCGGGATGGAACCGGAGAATCCAGAATTCGAGCTCCTTGTTCATGTTGTACCTGGGTACCTTTGAGATGTAAGGAAATTTGCGGTCCTCATGAGGGGTTCTAGTGGGATTTTGGATGTACTGCATCACATCCTCATCTATACGGCGTAGCAGGACTATTGCGCCAGCCATGGCAGCATACAGAGCCTTCAACTCGCGACCGTCGGATGCAGATGGGATGCATGAAAGGCCAGGGGTTAGGCTCACAACACGCCACTGTCCAAGGTACACAATGCCGTAGAACCGTACATACGGGCCTGGTACAACAGGTATCACATCAGATTCATTCGAGGACTGAGATATATTCAACTTGCCAACGATAGTCAGACCAAGACATGGCACATTCCATCCCCCAAACATCTCGCGGTGGTCCTTGGAGGAATTAGCATGAGAATGTGCAACATAGCCAGTGAGCTCGACGACGGGAATGGTCTTGATATCAACAAGCTCGTTTTTGAATTCGACCAAGCACGACACTGCATCATGTGGTCCATCATATTGACCATCCGTGATAACCTTACCAATGGCACTCGGTTTCAGCTTATGGGTAGCATCACCGCATGAAGCGAGAATACGATTTAAAGTGGCCAGACCAGAGTCCCTTCTCTGGGCCTCGTCAGCATAGAAATGGGTCATCTTTTCTGTGAAATAATTGACAGCCGCCTCTAAGGCCGCCCTATCCAGGTGCGAATCGACCTCTAGACCTTCATAGACATCAAGGAAGTGTCCGAAGCCCTCATACATCAGCGGAATAGGAGGAAGGTCTGAATTTGGTGCAGGACGGTCGTCCAAGATCCTCTCGGTCGAGTTGTTCTGCAGGCTCTTGTAGTTGGATGGCCGGCCCATCAAGGAAGGTGCAGTTTTAGCGAGTTTGGTATCCTGGGGTTCCTTCAAGGGGGAACCTTCACGCTTTTTTCATCCTAATGAAACTGGTAGCCACTGAAAAGAACTGGAATAAAACAACATCCAACCCTCACTTATCAGTGGGAGGAGGCTGTACAAGTATGTGGATGTGCATCGGATCAAGTACATGGCCTCCAAGAATGTCGCCAACTTTGAGCAGCGGATTTAAAGTTGGTTCTGAAAGCTTCGTCAAGGACTTAACTTCATCGTAGGGTTTCAAAGCCTTGCAGATAGAGATGGTGGGAGCAGCAATGTGGTCGAACATAGGCTTCCACTTTTCTTTGATGGCATCCTTCAATTGACTGACGGTGTCTGTGGTCTTCGCTTTGAGACCAAAAGCATGTTCCAATGGATCGCCAAGAATAAGGCAGTTAATTGTGAGGGTTCTGAACATAATGTAAGGAAAGGAGAACAGTATCGCAACAAATGGCAGATATGTCAACCTACCGAGTGCATCACAAAAGTCACAGAATCCAGATATGGTCCGACATGTCATGTCACGCACCTCACCATATTGAAGAAATCATGCACACATGATATCTATGATGTCAGCATTGTGTCATACATTGTTTTTGCTGCTGAAAAGCAGACAGTTAAGTATGGTAATGATACTGTAACAGACACACAGCCCGTTGTGTAGATGATATGAAGACAGTACAAGACATTAGAATTCCAATGAGTGATCAGATCATTAGAGTGCACCATATCCCTCTTGAGCCAAGATGTTGTCATCCAATTCTTCACCATCATCTGCAACAACTTGGTCAAGCACATATTTGTAGTCCTCATCTAATCCTGCATTTCCCTCACCAGAAACAGCTTTTTCCATTCCATCTTCTTCAGCCATCTTCTTTCCTTCATCTTTGTCTTCTTTGTCATCTTCATTGATGACTTCATCAATCTCCTCATTGTTGAACCAGTAGATTCATATTCTTCATTCTATTCCATACTACTGGGTTCTAGAAAAAAGGCTTTCGATAAACTGATACTACTATTCATATCGTGGATCTAGATCTTTATATTTAGCTCAATGACATATCACACTATAATGGTGCTATATTGCACTATCATGTATTCATAGCTATTGCCAAATAAGCCCTTTGTGCTATTGGATATTACTCATACTTTAGTCAGCTAAGATGTCATGCTCTGTTAGCTATGACATGATACCCTCTACCCAGGGTTATGGGTTTTACTACTTATACTCATATACTAATAGGTACAAACAGGCTTTTTACAGTATATAAGCCTGATGGCCTGGTATAATTAAGCTGTTTACTCAGGATCTCCACCTGCAAGCAGTTCCCCTATCAATCACACCACTGCTATAGCTTCAGTTACCGGTCACATAAGCCAGTACATTGTCACTTGCAATACTTCAGACCTCAGTGAGTCTCTCACTGCTGCTCCCTCCTCTGTGGATGACCTGTTGAAATTGGCTGCTCCCTTTTCAGGGAGCTGGGAAGAGCGATGCAGACAAAACTTACATACGTTTGAAGATGATGGAAGATGAGAGTCAAGAGTGATTTGAAATCAGCTAAATTACTTCGTACTCAGCTCCTGCTTATATATATGTCAGGTAGCTAGATTAGTCAGCTTATTGCTAAGCAGAAATAGGAGTACAACTATGTAAAGCATGTTCTTTCAACACTCCCCTTTGCTTGGTGTATGTAGTATATAAAGCACCGAAAGAAAGGAATGGAAAGAGGTGGAGGGATGAGCATAAGTGCATCAACCCTGGTTGGAGAATGTAAGCCCAAGCTGTGAGCGAAATTTCTCCAATGTGATGTGAACAAGGTTCTTTGTAAACACATCCACTGGGTTGTCAGTGCCAAGATATACAAAAGCTCAACATCCTTAGTATTCATTACTACATCCTACATGAAATGATATCTAATATAGATATGCTTGGAGCATTTCTCTGTGATGGTTTTTTTTGCAATGAAACATGACCTCTGATTGTCACCACAGATGGGTATAGGGCCAAGGTTAAAACCAAATTCCCTCATTATTTGGCAGATCCATACTGCTTTCTGAGTGCAGTCACTCAAGGCCATGTACTGTACAGTATTGCTTTTGTTCATTCAACTTCAATGGTGTACGTATGGAATAGGAACTAACATGCATGAATTGAATTAGCGAAAATGTTGTGTATGTAGTGGTGCTGATTTGGGGTAGGTGCTAGTTCATCAGTAAAAAGGACAAGTACACTGTCACTGTAGCACTATGTAGTTAATGTAGTGCCCATTGTGAATTTAGGCTTCCCTCCCTTATATACAGTAGCATGACATAGTGACCCGTGGACAAGCATTGTACTATGTAGTACTACATAGTGAGCAGCAAGTCTGCCCTTGTATTTATTCATCCACACTATATAGTGGGCCATAGACAATATAGAGCTCATATTTCTATAGATCATGACCAGTTACAAAATAGACATGGTATCTATAAATCAGTTTCATCGTTCATCTGATAATCGTGGATGGCATTCAAAAATGCACAGCTTGGAACAGCCTTCTTCTGGTCATTGGCATTCTTGACTGGAATGCTGGCATGGACACTGGAGTGAAAAAGAAAATAATTAGCGCTGCAGACAATGTGGAAAGAGTACTTACAGTACCATCTGGTATCATAGGCCTGCTGCAGGTGCTTTTGAAGGAGCTTTAGTCCGCCCTCTATTTTACCAAATTCTTTCAGTGACTTTTGAAAACTCCAGAATAATCATCTTCCTTTAACATGATCATTTCATGCAAGCCTGATTCCCACTCATCAATTGTGCACTGAATCTGAACTGGATGTCAGTAAATTATACATTGTAAGCACAATACTTACTCCAGTGAGCATCAGCACAAAGGCAACCTGGGGGAAAGGATTGTAGTACTTTTTCCACTTGACACCATTATCTGATTTGTTCTTGAATAGCACCTCATTGATGACTTGTTGAATCGCAGGGTTTATATATAGACCAGTATGTTCATTGAGAGAAGGGCCGCATGTCTAGGAAATATGCATTAGATGTGCTCACAAGTGTGAAACATACAAATTTACTTGGAAAGTAAAAGTGGCATCCCACTTAAGCTCACCAACAAGAAGACAGTTCTTCATCTGCACTTCTTTATCAGTGGTCATTTTGAAGCCAAATGTGGTCACAACAATGGGCTGAGCCTTCAACTTGGACTGTCCATGAATGTTTGGGCTTCATACTATAACCTGGATCATAGTTGAGTTACACTAGTCCTGGCACTCACAAAAACTCACCAATATTAAAATCCTTCTGTTGTGGACAAGGCTAATCTTGTGGTAATAACAGGCAAGGATCCAAGATTTTTCTGCCCAATCAATTGCTTTGATGCTAGTAGGGAATGGGTTTTCTGTGAGTAGCATTGCACTATAGAATCCAATAGCACTTTTGAGAACAGCTTAGACATTTGGCCTATAGTCTGCTGCCTTCAGACAACCCTCAGTGCTTAATCTATCAGCCATGAGCTCTGCAACATAGACAGGGCTGCCATTGTCATACTCTTGCTTGACCACTGGTTTGAGCTTGAGAGATGTAGCAGACTCGCAAGTGATTGTGAGGGAGTCTAGACTCAGAGATGGAGTTCTGTGAGTTGAAAACTGCATAGTGTTCAACTCATTGGTACCCTCCATAGTCTCATCCTTGTCACAGAGTAGTGTTGCCACAGCTTGAAGCTGGCATTTTATATCTCATCATCTACTTGGTTAATATACATGTTCTCAGTGTAATAATGTAATTTTTAGGTGTTGTTATCAGGGAAATATTATTGATCTGACCATTTTTGAGATATTTCATTTAAGCTATTTTGACAAAAGCTGAGCTAAAAATGAAGCTAGGGCGATATCTTAAAAATGGCCAGATTACTATATTAGGGTGTATTAAGCAAACATATACAGGCCATTCCAAACTACATTTCATACACTGATAATATTTGTCAAAAATGCAAAATGAGTGCACTAGATGGAATAAGCTGAAAAATACAAAAGCTAAGCTGAGGCAACACTATCGCAGAGAGCCCAGCCATGACAAATGTGCTTGTTTGGTTGCTCATAGGCCTGCTCATTTGTCACAATTGAAGCCTGGATGTTAGGGCAATGATTTTATAGACCAGAGCTTTATAGAGTGTATCAGCTGAAATAACATAATATCAACAAATGACTTACACAGGTCCATTGCTATGATTGTTGTACTCCATCTCCCCACTAGTATTGAGATATGTGTCAGTCACAATACCAATGAAAATGCTGTTATGAACTTACAATGGAAACAGTGGAGCTTGCTGTTCCCGTACCCTTTTATGGCCAGTGACAATCATCTGTGTGGAGCCATTGTCATTATTGGTATCATTCTCCATACTGGGTGCCTTTGATCCACTTAATACATTCAACATAGCTGGGCTACACATGAGGGCATGTGTGCATGGAAGTGCTGCCTAGAAGAAGTCACCATACCTAGTATCAGTAGCGAGTGCACAGAATCATACTATGGGTCTAATAGGCATTCCATCAGTGGCAGGTGGTACATTGCTCTTTTGCAAGACATGTGGCGATCTGAGAACATTGTAAGGATTGGTGTTTTCAACAGTGGAGGGGGGTGCCATGGATCTAATAGTAAACACATCTGAAATCAGCATAAATACTATTTAGTAGGTCAGGGAAATAATACTGTGGTATCTGATTGGATTGGGAGCTGGCTTAGCAGGCTGAAAGGGGTTTCATTTCCATGTGGCATAGTTGCAGCAGCTGCTACATGCAGGTCAGTCTTTGCTGGGCTAGCTTGCTCACGCTTCCATGTCGAGACCTCATATTGCTTGGCCTTGGTGATAGCTTCCTGATCCTGATCCTGCTTCTGTTTCTCTTGTTGAAGCTTGTCTGTAGTGGAGGTCAGGTAATAGAAATTGCAGAGGAGAATGGATAAGTACCTCGCATAGCTTGAACTTTCTCACTTGGCCAATGTGCTGGAACAGCACGGGTTAAATCATTTGGTTGTGGATCGGAAACATCATCTAAAACTCTTGGCATGTTATGTTGGTAGGGCTTTTATAGAGGTTGTAGCAACAATGGGAGGTCAGTGGCAAGCAGATTGGAGGCGGAAAAAGTAAAGATGACTTCCTTTCAAAATGCTTCAAAGCTGGTTTATATCTGGTTGTGACATGTGCATGACATGTATAGCATGTTGACATGGGTGACAACACGTTGGTGGCATATTGTTCAATCAACAAAGTTGGAGCCAAGCATTCAACAAAGATAGTGATGGTGGTGCGACTGGAAAGAGGATTAGTCAACAGGGACATTGAAAAAATTTGACTGCTTACTGACAATACATCAGTGCTGTAGCATTTGATCAACAAAGTTGGAGGCAGGCATTTAACAAAGATCGTAATGGAGGTGCAACTAAGAGGAGGATGAGTCAACAGGAACATTGAGAAAATTTGACCTCGTACTGACAATGTATCAGTGCCGTAGTGTTTGATCAACAAAGTTGGAGGTGATCATTCAACAAAGATGGTGATGCGACTGGAAATAGGATGAGTCAACAGGGACATTGAAATTTTTTGACCACTTACCAGTGCCGCCATGGAATGGACAGAGCCCTGTTGCAAGAATGGAGAGGGCAGTGCTGAAGCAAAAAAAAATGTCATGAGGTGAAGAGCCACCAGAATCTTCAACCAACCTTCACAATTATGCCTTATGCTAGAAAATCACCACACAAGTGTACCTATTATGGCCTGGGTTATCCAACAATGAGTGGAGTGCAACAGCATATTTCTCACTCACTACTATGCCGGGCACAAAGAGATTGGCAGGAACAGCAAAGGAACAGCAATAAGCCTAGGGCCATCGCAGCTGCCCAAAGGCAGGCCATGGCCAAGCTGGACAACATAGACCTGGGTGATATAGTGGTGGTGGGAGACTCAAGTAAGTACATACATTCAAAACGTTGCACACTGACCTGATGAAAAATCTAGCATCGTTTGCCACCAGGCACTATGATTGCACCAATAATTCTGGCATCCAACAAGACCAAGTTGTCACGATTCAAAGGCGATAAGACTGCTTGGCCCATGTACTTGAGCATCGGAAATCTGTCCAAAGAAGTGCATCATCAGCCAGGTCTCCACGCATCAATACTACTAGGTTACTTGCCTGTATTCAAGCTCGAATCACTTGATGACAACTCGGTTCCTTGATATCATCTCTTCCACTATTGCATGAGGCAAATGCTTCATCTGCTGGTGGATGCTGGACAGAGAGGAGTCAATGGTCAGCATGGATGGGAACATTCAGATGGTCTTCCCAATACTGGCAGCATATGTTGGAGATCACCCCGAGCAGTGCGTCATTGCATATTGTGCTGAGAACTGCTGCCCAAAGTGTGTCATGCCTTCAAAGAAGCGCAGTGCAAACTTGTCATTTCTGTCATGCAATCAAGCACAAACAACACACACCCTCCTAGCACAAGCCACCTGTCAATACCTGCCAGACTTCATTGCTGAAGGACTTTGCCCCATCTTCTCCCCTTGCTGACATCTTCATCACTATCACCTCCGACATTCTGCATCAGCTGCATCAAGGTATCTTCAAGGACCATTTCAAGCAATGGTGCATGGTGCTTGCAAGCAAGCAGAATCTCAATGCTCGTTTTTATGCCATGCCCATGTTTCCTGGTCTGTGCCATTTTAAGGAAGGCATTTCTAAAGTAAAACAATGGACAGGTGCTGATCACAAGCAGGCCCAGCTTGTCTTTCTCGCAGCTCTAGCTGGTGCATTGCCCCATTCAAACACATCAAAGTGGGATCCTGTCTGCTTGATTTTACTTACCTTGCCCAATATCAATCACATACAGATCATATGTTGGTTTCCTTGAAGCAAGCTCTTGATGGTTTCCATGTGGCCAAGCATGTTTTCATTCAACTTGGATGCCGTGAGCACTTCAACTTGCCCAAGATCCACTCACTTCAGCACTACATAGAGACAATCAGGGCTTTGGGTAGCCTTAACAGGCTCAATACGGAGACTTCAAAATGGCTACATATTGACTTCACCAAGAAAGCATATTCTGCAAGCAATCACAGAAACTACTTAATTCAAATGATGACATGGCTCTGATGGCAGGAAGCTGTTATTTGATTCAGCTCATATCTTGCTTGGCATAACAAGAATGCAAATCTGGTACCTTGGCTGACTGACAGCTCTGACAACTCTAATGGAAGCAGCAGGAGTGATGTTCCATATGGGCATGCCTTGCTCAATGAGACAACACCAAAGCCAGCAACTGGAGCTTCGTTTCCCCCTGACGTATTCTATTGCATATCGCAATGGCCTCATTTTGTGAGAAAGTCAGTGCAATATCTGCAGCAACATCACAGAGTAGTAAACATTGTTCATGCTCTCCAGAATTTCCTTCGCACATTGACCAACAGACATCTGTACTTTGAGCTGAACATCAATGATTGCTTCAACTGCTTCAGCAACCTTATAATTCGAGTACCAGCACATGAGCATATGGCGGGCAGGAATCTCACAGCATGGATATGCTTACATCCACAATGTGATAATAGGGCCTGCAAGCCTCCAACTAAAGCAAGGTTTGATACTGTTCTTGCGCTATTTGATGAAGAACTGCAATGCTGTAGTGTGTTATGCATGGGCTCGGGTAAGCTCGCGTGTAGCCCTGGATAGTCGAGGACAAGGGGGTCCTTAGCCGATGCTGCCGATGGTGTACGTGAGGACAAAGGTTGCACATGTAGTAACATCAACCAAGGGGTCGTATGCCGGGTCGGTCTCAGAGTCAGCGAAGGGGTGATCTAGGATTGCTGGGGCAAGAGTACAGGGTACTAGGGGCAAGTCCCAAGGAGATCAAGAATAGAGAACATGGTACGTGCTACAAGGGTATATTTACTGTAAGGTAAGGAGCACGGACCATGACAAGAAAGGAGAAAGAGAACAGCACCAGTCAAGGGCTGTGTGGGAATGAGGACACCACCAGTCAAGGGCTGTGTGAGAGTGAGTCAAAAAAGATGAAAAAGAAAAGCACAGGAAGTAGGCTGTGCGTTAAGAAAGGAAGAAAGATCAAAGAAGTGAAGAGAAAAGGAGGCGGACTCAATGTGAGTCAGAGACAGGGGGGATGACTCATGTTGGACGAGTCAACAGAAATCTGGAAGGGACGGACGGGACATGAGGACTCGGGTTAGGCCAAGGAGGTGCACGAGGAGGAAGTGAGGAGTGCACGAGGCGGAGATCTGGAGGCGGGGATCTGGGGATGACCGTGAGGTCCGAGGAATCATGGAAGTACTATGAGTAAGGTCCGGGAATGAGGATAAGGTGAGGACCAGGAATAAGATCTGGATAGGAAAGTGGGATGACTCAGGTAAGCACCAGGAAGGTACGTGGTGTAAGGCATGGCAAAGTGGTGCCGGAAGGGAAGCCTTGAGGTGTGCATGTGATGAGTGTGCTTACAGGACGAATCAGTATGAGCATAAGAAAGTTGTACTCAATGGGTACAGGAAGAGGAGCACGAGGAGAGTCCAGAGGAGGATGCCGAGGGCGACGTTGTAGACTGAAGTTAGGGGTTCCCGTAAAAGGGCAAAGAAAAGGGGAAAACATAACATAGTGGGTTTCACAGTAAGTCACTCTGCAAACGTGACCCATATCAATATAGGCTAAATATCCTTCTACTAAGGACTTTATGTTGCTGAAATTCGTGTCATCTTCAGGCTTACACCACACCTTGGCAAATATCCACACCTATTGGCATACATTCACTGGTTCATGCCACTAACCATCTTTGACAACAGCATTGGGATGTTCTGTACTTCCCGCTCAACCCTTCAATGCCTGCCAAATGCTACAATCATACCTGTTGATCGTCTTGTCCAGCTGTGCCACCTTATTCCCAAGTTCCCGAGTGGGGCTGTTGATCCTCAGTGGATTCAAGGCCATGCATTGTCAGACGCTAATGTATTCTATTTAAACAGGTTTATTAATTTCAGCATTTTTGACCAGTACTGAAATCATTTTTAGCCATCCCTCGCGCTACTCAGGTCTAGGTGCACCATGGAGGTGACAAGATTGAGGCATGGATGAGTGGGTGGGTGGTAGGTTTGTCTTGCAATTAAATATCGTTTTATACTGATGGAAGTGGGTCAAGATTGCCTTTGGCGAAGACAACAAATCAACTATCTACCTTGAAGTCATAGCTCATGTTTTATGGAGGAGGACGCCCAGGACACTGCATGGCACATGCCAATGTGCTTGCCCATGCCTGTCATGCTGATACAGATGCTATTCCCCTTGTTGGAGACATATGGTATATGGATACAGCCATGCTGAGGTACGTGCATGCATACTTAGAATTTCTTATGGTAGTTACACCTCAGCTGGTTTACCAACCACTGAGGTAAGTACAATTACATTAATTATCTCTATCTTAGTACTGACTACATACAGTACTTACTATTCAATAGGTAGGATATAGCTGGTTAACCAACCACTGAGTACTTACTATTCAATAGGTTATGAGCCCTGCTCAGTTGCCTTGGTACCAGACTCACTCAACATGCCAATCTTTCTCATGGAAGATGGTAAGAACTGGAAAGCTTACAGCAAGTTTCTCATGCACATCCGGAATGGCAAGACTGTCTTTGAATTTGACACAGCAATAGTTCTATCTACAGTCCATTGGAGACTATAAAAGAAAATTTGCCATCTTGAGACAGCAACTGAGCAATTTGACTATCTACAGTCTTCATTTGAGAATCCAAGCTGTGGAAACCAGCACGCACAACAATGTGATGTGCAAACGGCAACTGAAGTCAAGTCATTAGAGGGTAGTAAGGGCGAGAAGACCAGCACAACCATGGAAGTCCACTGCATAGCCACAGTGGAATCCCACAAACCCATAACAGCCAGTCAGCAGATGCATGACGCAACCACTGACATCACGAACCCCAGCACAACATGTGCCAAGCCCACAAAGCCAGTGGATGAATCATGACATCAGCCACAAATGTGCACAAATGTGCAAACGGTTGAAATGGGAGGTAAAGAAGGGGATGAAGGAGTCGAGCCAGCGATGAATGGGTGACAGACTTGAGCCAAGTGTGCTACTAGTGACAGCACCACCATGCACAACCCAAACGGTGCCAATGACACAATTAATTGCATATACAAAACACCCCAAGACTGTGGAAATGACCACCAACGGTGTCAAGCATGCTGTAAAGACACTTACCAACTATCCATTGCGGCAAATGACAGTCGACTGCAGTCCTCAGACACATTAGCAAGTGTCACCACACTGCTTGAATGGGAGCGAGCCACTATGCCAATGGTCAACAGTCCTACTGCACATGACCGCCCAACACCCGAGACAGCACCCCAGCAGGCCGACAATGAAGCTGCTGACACCACAAATCCAGACACAATATGCACAGGGTCAGCAGGGCCAGCAGGCACAATGACAAACCCACCAGAGCCATCACTCTGTTGCAATGGCATTCTCCCTTTACAGGGAGATAAGAAGAGCGATGCAGACAGATCTTACATACCTTGGAAGATGGTGATGGTTTGAAGTCAAGAGTGATTGTAAGTTAGCTAAATAATATTCGTACTCAGATGCTGCTTATATAGTGTACAAGCAGGTACCTTACTAAGCTTATTACTAAGCATATGATAGGAGTAAGGTAAAGTATGACATGTTTTCAACACTCCCCCTTGCTTGGTGTGCATAGTATAGTAAGCACTGAAAGAAGAGAACATAGTGGATTTAATCACTGTTGGAAAAAACAAGGCCAAGTTGTGAGCAGAACTTCTTGAACGTGATGCAAACGAGGTTCTTGGTGAACATATCCACTATATTGTCAGTTCTGGGGATACAGAGTAGCTCAATATCCTTAGTATTTATTACCACGTCCCACATGAAATGATACCAGATCTGGATGTGTTCTGACCATTTCTTGGTAATGAGGTTTTGCATGATAAACAGCGACTCCTGATTGTTGCCACAGATGGGAATTGGACCAAGGTTAAAACCTAGTTCCTTTATCATCTGGTGGATCCAGATGGCTTGGCTAGTACAATCGCTCAGAGTCATGTATTCTGCCTTGGTGGATGACAGGGCAGTGGTTTTTTGTAAGTATGAATTCCACAAAAGACACACAATCCACCAATCCCATGTAGTACCTGGTTTTGGAATGGCAAGTGAGATGATCTTGACCCCAATTGGAGTCAGTGCAGGCGTAGAGTCCCTTATCCAGGCAGCCATTATACACAAGCGTGTAGCTTCGTGTACCAACAAGGTTCCGGCAGATGTGCAGGGCCTTATCAACATGGGCTTGTGATGAATTTGCAGATGCATGGGCAAGGGTGTTAACCGTGTGTGCAATATTGGGTTGAGTGCTGATCGTAAGATAGAGTAATGAGCTGATGACCTGCTGGAAGTGTGTCCACAATGCAGGGTTGATAGGGGTATCGTTCTTCTCCAGATAGTAACTGGGAGGAAGTGGCATATAGGCAGGCCTAGCATTTGCCATGCCACAATGTTTAAGAACTTTAGTGAGGTATTCTTGTTGGTGCAGAAGTATTTTCTGGCCATCTTGCTTGATTGCCATTTGGAGAAATTCACGATGTTCCCCAAGATCACGACATTCCCACTTCTTCATGAATGTGGCCTTGAGCTTATCTACAAAAGTTTGGTGTAGTCCACAAAAGAGGGAATTGTCAATGTAGATGATGGCGAGCATGAATGATTTACCAACTCAATAGACAAATAGTCCAGCGTCAGAGTGCAAGCAGGTGACTCCCAGCTCCTTCATAGACTTATAGACTTATCCAATGTTTTCCACCAGACGAGCAATGTTACGATTTCCCCTATTCTTACTCCTTTGATGGGAACCCCTAACTTCGGTCTACAACGTCACCCTCGGCATACTCCTTTGAATCCTCCTTGCGCTCCTCGTGCTGTACCCGCTGAGTACAGCCTTCCTCCGCTCATTCCGACTCGTTCCATAAGCACACCTCGTGCTCATCACGTGTTCACCGCAAGGCTTCCCTTTAGCATCGCCTTGCTGCAGCTTCCATTCCAACATCGCCTTGCTGTGGCTTCTTTCCATAGCCTTGCATCATGAGTTCCCCTCGTGCTTACCCGAGTCATCCTTATTCCCGCTCCAGACCTTATCCTCGGTCCTTCCCTTGTCCTCATGTCCAGACCATACCCGTGGTCCTTCCCCGTGCCCTCGGACCTCACGGTCATCCCTAGATCCCCGTCTCTCGATCTCCGCCTCATGCACGCCTCATTCCCTCCTTGTGCATTTCCTCAGCCTAACCCGAGCCCTCCTATACTGCCCTTGCCTTCCTGGCTCCCATTGACTCACTCAACATGAGTCATCGCCCTCGTCTCTGACTCATCATTGAGTCCGCCTCCTTTCCTTTTTACTTCTTTGATCTTCCTTTCCTTTCATAGAATACCCTGAGCCCTATGCTCTCACGTGCATAGCCTCGGCTTCTCTTCTCGCATAGCCTACTTCCTGTGCTTCCTTTCTTAGTCTCTTCTCTCCGTTTCCCTCGTATTCTATGACCTTCCTTCGCACAGCCCATGACCGGTGCTGTCCTCGTTCCACACAGCCCTTGACTGGTGCTGCTCTCTCTTTCCTTTCTTGACATGGTCCGTGCCCCTTACCCTACGCTATATAAACCCTAGTAGCACGTACCATGTTCTCTATTCTTGATCTCCCTGGACCCACACCTAGATCCTAGACCCTAGACCCTAGATCTACCCCTAGTCCTTGTACTCCTTTGCAATCCTAGCCTCCTTTGCTGATTCTGCGCTCGACCCAGTATACGACTCCTTTGGCTGGCACTCTACGTGTGCAGCCTATGTCTTCGCGTACACCATCGACGGCATCGGCCAAGGACTCCCTCGTCCTAGACCTCACCAGGGCTACGTGCGAGCTTACCCAAGCCCACGCGTAACAAGCCTGGCTTGTTTCAAGTCGTTGATTTCATGCAAGAGTCATAGGACCTTGTCTTTGAGATGAGAGGGCAGGAAATCCTCAGGAAACTCCATGTAGAGTTCCTCTTTCAGTTCTCCATAAAGATAGGCAGAGCGTACATCTAGTCTGGTAATATACCATGACTCAAGCATGGCAAGCATCAGCATGCATCAGATGGTTTCAAATCATACTACTGGGGAAAAGATTTGATCAAAATCGATGCCTTCCACTTTAGAGAACCCTTTGGCAACTAATCTGGTGTGTTTATGGCCATCAGGTTTTACATCAAAGACCCATCAGTTTTTAATCACCTTATGGTGAGCAGGGTGATCAATGATCTGGCAGACCTTTCAGTGTTTGCAGCTTGGTCTCACAAGCCTTATGCCAGAGGGATTGTTCATCCAATGGCAGCTTAACAATATCGCAGTATGGCCATTTGTGATAATTTACTGATGTATGGTGGTGATTATCCATAGAGATAGCGTGATCTAGTAAAAATTGGGCCAGCTCATCTGCCTCTGTCTGAACTAAGTGTTCAATGAGTTCCTCGGAGTCAGCTTCATCGGGCTCCACAGAGGGTTCACCCGAAGCATCGACAGAGGGATTGGAGGAGGCAGAGGGACCTGGCTGGACAATTTTGTGCCAGCGGGTGTGATGCTCAATCTCCTTGAGCTGTTGTAGAGGGTGGTGTTGTTTGCCATAGATATTGCCCAGCCTGGTTGTTACAATTCCCTCTTTTCTTTGTCCTTTCACAGGAACCCCTAACTTCAGTCTACTTTGTCACTCCTGACTCATTGACCTTGTGCTCTTCTCGTGGCACTCCTCGTGCATTCCTTGGCCTTACCCGAGTTCCTCATCCTTCCTCAGTCTAACTAGAGTTCCCTGCCTTCCCTCTGACTCATCCAACATTAGTCATCATCCTTCTCTCTGACTCACTATTGAGTCTGCTTCCATTCTCTTCCATTCCATGACCTTCACAGCATTGCCCATCACTGGTGCAGTCCTCGTTCTCACATAGCCCATCACCTATATGGTCCTCATTCCTGCACTGCCTGTCACTGGTGCAGTCCTTGTTCCTGCACTGCCCTTCACCGGTGCAGTCCTCGTCCCTGCATAACCCATCACCTATGTGGTCCTCATTCTCCTCCCTTCCATGACCTTCTATAGCACAGCCCATGACCTGTGCCGTCCTCGCCCTAGCACTGCCCATCACTGGTGCAGTCCATGTCCTTGCTTAGCCTCCCACCTATGCGCTCCTCATCCTTGCACAGCCCATGACCAGTGCAGTCCTCATCCTCGCACAGCTCTTGACTGGTGCTGTCCTCGTTCTTCTTCTTCTCTCTGCTTCTCTTATATTCCTTGACACTCCTTAGCACAGCCCATTACTGGTGCTGTCCTCTTCCTTCCTTTTTGAGTGCACAGCCCATCACCAGTGCTGTCCTCATTCCTTGACATTCTCTATAGTTCTTTTCCTTTCTTGACATGGTCCGTGCTCCATACCCTTGTTACGTGTGGGCCGGGTAGACTCGCACATATCCGCAAGGTGACTAGGACTAGGACTAGGACTTGAGGAAGGCTTCGTTTAGAGAGGCCTTTGCTGGGACTGAGGGATTGGGGGACCGAAGTCGATGAGTTGGCTAGGCAAGACTAAGAGTAGTATTGCGGAGCTCAAAGTTAGAGACTACAGGTTGTGCTAGTGCGACTTATATACATATGAGAAGTGAGCACGGACCACGACTATGAAAGGAAAGAGGATAAAGAAAGATAAAAGAGAAGAACAGCATAGAATGCGGTAGAAGCAGAAAGAACCCTGTTGAAGGGCGGAGAACTACGTGGCTATGTATAACTCAGGTAGTGAATCAGCTACAGAAGTCCGTGAAATCAGAACGAAGGAAAGAAAGTGTAATCTTGATGACAAGTGAAAGGTGAAACCGTGGTTTACCGTGAAGGAGTCGTCAAGATGGACAATATGACAGAGACAAAGTGAATAGAAGAACAAAAAGAAAAGAGGATCGTAACAACCCTTAGCTATATAAACCCTAGTAGCATGACCCACGTTCCCTATTCTTGAGCTCCCTAGTCTACCCCTGTATACCTAGCTCTAGTCCCCAGCATTCCTGGGACCTTCCTAGATCTCTACCTAGCTCCTTGGTCCTACCTTTGCAATACTACCTTGTTCTCTGACTTTGAGTCTGATCTGGCATACAAACCTTGTCTGGCACTATCCAGCATGCCATCTTTGTCCTTGTGTATGCCCTTGGCATCATCAGCTCCATACCCTCCTCGCCATCCAAGGCTACATGCCAACCTGTCTGGGTTCACACATAACACTGGTAGACAGGTGGCATTGGTGCTCACTGCAATGAGGAGTGGGGGGCATAGCTGGAGGAGGACAAGGCACATAAGGAGAAGTTACCAGTACAGGCTCTGTAAGAGGCAGATGCTCGCCTGAAGGAGATGCAGGTGCAACTGGTAGAGGTTGAGGATGAGAGTGAGGGGTAGCCGCATCATCGTCATCAGAGGGGATGAAACAGGAATCAACATCCAGGTCTTCCTCATGCTGGTGTAGAGGGGGACAGTGAAATACCAGACCAGAAGGTCTCATGCACTCACAATTAGGGAAATAATGCATGTCAAAGATGGCATGTGCAACAGTAAAAGGAGCAGTGTTACTCCATATGAAGAGGTAGTTCTGGTCGCTGCCGGGAGCTACACCAAGGTACATCATCATCTCGGATTTAGGGACAAGTTTACCCTGGCGGCTTTTGTCAGGAATGTGCACATAGGCACTACATCCGAAAACTCGAATATGAGAGATGGTGGGCTTATGCCCATGGAGCAGCTCAAAGGGGTCTTCCATTGGAGATGAGCATTAGGGGTGCAGTTGTAAACATGAGTTGCATGCTGAAGGGCAAATTGCCAGAAGGAGGGGGATAGGCAAGCGTCAAGGTGCATAGCCTGAGCCTTATCCACCAGAGTGCATATGAAGCATTCTGCACGTCCATTCTGCTGGTGAGCATAGGGAGCAGACTGGTGAATGTGAACATCATTATCCCGAAGGAATTCAGTGAACACCTTGGAGGTGAATTCTCTCCCTGCATCAGAGTGCCAATGTTTGATGTTGGCATTGAATTGAGTTTGCACATGGGCAAAGAACTGCTTAGTGACTCAAAGAGCCTGATCTTTGGTCGCAAGACATGAGATCCAGCCCGAGGACGTGTAGTCATCATAAAACACAGCAGTGTAGTGCTTCTTTGTGTAGCTGAGAACCTCAAACGACTTGAGATCACAATGGATCAACTCAAAGGGAGCGGTAGCCTAGTGTTGCCATAGTTTCAAACTGCTCATTTTTTTCTCCCTCATTTTATTATAAAGCTCTTGAGCAAAAATGTCTTACTGTGGTTTTTGATAATGGCTATCAGCTCCTATTAAAACTCTTCAGATT